>JAJIYU010007401.1:0-19230 GCA_030144865.1 Tinospora cordifolia | reverse complement strand
TAAGCAATTCCTTAAATTTCATAGTTAATTCTATTAAATTGTAATTTTCATTTAATTATCCTAATTTTTATTATATCTCCAATATAAATTATTTTTCATGTGCCAACCCACAATTTGCATTCATAATTTTATTAAATCTTTGAAATTAATTTATTCACTTAACTTATTTTATTTATTTTAAATTATTTTATTTATTTTAAATTATTTTTGATAAAATTATGGGGTATTACAAAAGATATAGGGATAATGACAGAATAATGCGTGAATAATGATATAACCCGTGAATAGTAGTGTAAGGTAGGTAAAACGCTAAAATAATACACATATAAAAATGTAAAGATATCGATCGAATATTGCGTGAATAATATATATGGTATATATATACAACACCTTGCAATTTTACGAGTGTGTACACGTCGCGTAAATATAAAATAAAATATTATATTTTATAGAAACATGATAATTTAAAATAAAATAACAAAAAAATAAAAATAAAATAAATAATAGTTTTTATAAAAAATAAAAAATAATATAAATTTTAGATTTAATAATGCTTTAGAAAAAAAAAAGAGAAAAAGAAATAAATGAATTTTTAAAAATACTAAATAAATTAAAAAATGTCTGAAAACAAGATTTAAATGTTTATTACAATATTTATTGAAGAAATAAAATAAATCACATTGGTTAAAGTTGGAAAAAAAATAGAAAATAAAAAAGATACTTATGGGAGATTTTTGAACTGATTTTAGAAAAAAGGGAAGCTAGGCAAAATTTTATTCTATAAACAATAACTATAGGGTACTGTTTATCTACGGGTACTGTTTATCTGAGTTACTGTTCATCCTGTTTTTAATCATTAACAGAAGAGAAAACGAAGAACAGAAAGGAACGAAACACAAAATCGCATATTGTTTGGGGGCATTCGATCTTGGTCACTGGAGATCTAATTTTCGCTTGGAGACAGTCAAAATGATTCAAATCAGATCTAGAGCAATTCTAAACGTTTAAGGTAAGATTTTGAAGCCTTAAACTTGTCTAAATCAATTTCTCTAAGATAGCAGTATCAAAATCGCTAGAGGGATCGACGATTTGGGGTTTTTGAAGTATGGAATGATCCAAAGCGAATTGAGTTTAGATCTTCTTTTTAAATCGATGAATTAGTAATTATAGACTAAATTCTAAAAGTTTTGACTGTTTATTTACGATTTTTGATAGATCTACAAGTTTTGTAGAGGATTTTGGAGGTTTTGAAGGTGAGAATCCTTTGGACAAGCATAAAATTTGATCCGCTCAATATTTGAGGTAACAGTCAGAATTAAAGTTACTCTATTCTAAATTTGAAAGAAAATAAATATAATTTTGTATGGTGATGTGGGGAAATAGGAAATCTGAATTTTTGGAAACCCTTTTATAAGGAATTTCATGAGGATTGCCTAGAATGAACATGAATGGTGATTATGATTGTAGTGTGGGAGTTAGATGATTGGAGATTGAAATTATTCGAAGTCTTGATGCAAATATTAAACATTAGAATTTTCTTACTGACGTAAGAATTATTTATTTAAGGGTTAAGGGGATTGTTTAATGGTTTTAAGCTTTAGATTATTTTATTTAATTTAGAAATTAGTAGAGGCCTACAAAATTTGATATGTAAATTTTCTATTGTCAAGAAGAACATTATAGAGCAATGAATATCTGTGAAATTATTTTATAAATATTTGGAAGGTATGTCTTATTTACCTCAAATCTTTTAGTTTTGGTTGGCTTAAATGATGAAATTGCTTAATTATGAGTAGTGAAATAGAGATTTGGAGTTTACGAGTTTTTACAGTTAAAAATTGAGATTTTGATCTGGAATTGGGAGTTAAATATGAATGTAACACTCCGTAACTTCGCAAGCATGCCACGTCAAGAGCAAATAATTAGATAAATAAAATAAAGCATTCTTTAGCAAATAAATAGCGATAAATAGAATAAGAAATAACAATTATTAAACATGTGCTTAGAAATCTTGGATTGGAGAAATAAATGAAAATATTGCGATGCATGTGAGTGCGTCGATAAAAGAATTATGAAATAAATTAATCGTAAAAAATAATAATAATAATAATAGCTCATAAATGAAATATTGGTAGAGTTAAATTATTAGAAAAAAAAATTGAAATTTTCGATGTGTAGAAAAAAAAAAATATATATATATATATATATATATATATATGTATTTATGCATCAAGAGGGAATTATACACATAAACTTGCAATAGGGAGCAACTAACTAATGTTAATGCAAACATATAATAAAGTTTTAAGATAAACCATGATGCCTTGGTAGAAAAATAAAATAAAAAAAAAATAAAATGAAAGAAACCACATACAATCATATTTAAAGTTGGGCGGAAGGAAATGAGTTAAAGAGGACAAATGGAAGAGAGAATACTCCGGAATTGCTTGGAAACGAGAAGAAGGCACCCGAATGACCTATTTGGGCGGTGTTGGAGTGGCATACAACGGAAGAATGAAATTGGATGGATTAAAGCAAGCAGAACTTGCTGTTGCTGCCATTACCATTGGACGGAAGTTGGGCGGTGGAATGAAGAAGAAGACAATTAACGAAGGGAGCACATGACTATGCTGCTAGTGCTCTGTTGTGGGACGTGGGGGCACAAACAGAAAACAGAGAAAGAAGCTGAACGTAATGAAGAAGAAGAAATGAACCGAGAGCCAAGAACAGGCTGCTACTGTTACAGCTGCTGTTGCAGCCGAACGGGAAGGAGAGGAATGAAGAAGAGAGCAATTTTAGTGCTCTATTCTAAACCGAGATGAAGAAAGTGGAGTGGAGAAGAAGGCAGAAGGGGGGGCCGTGCAGCTGCTACTGCTATTGGATATCGCAGTCGACGAGGAAGAGCTGCGCAGCTGCTGTTCTGGGTGCGTGAAGAACAGAGTAGGGTGGTCGTTGAAATTGTGATGGCCACTGCTACTGTTGTCCGGGTGTTGTGCTGCTGCAGAATGAACACACTGCAGAGTGTGAAGAAACAAGAGAATGATTTGGGCTTCGGATGAATGGATCAAACAGAGGAGCAAGAGTGCTCTGCTCGTATGACAGCTGCGGCGGTAATGCAGAACAGGAGAAGAGGCTGCAAATGGCTGCTGTGTTTGATGATGAAGAAGAGTATGCAGCTGAGAACTATGATGTAACACCTCAATTTTCGACCGGACCTCCGTTCACGTGTTAAGTTACGCGTGGATCGTCGTCCAATGAAAATTGAGATGCTACGTTAAGTTTCGTTATGTAAAAATCTTTTTTTTCAAAATCAAATTCATCAACTTTTAGTTCTTAAGTAAATGTCTGGATAATCTCACGTACAAAACCAATTAATCAATTTTATTCATTGAGACGTTCGCAGGGTTCCTCAAAATAAACCATCATTAATGCAGCAAAATTACTTTAAAACTATTCATTCAAACCAAAACCGTTAAACAAATAAAGCCATTTAAATATAAAAGAATCATAGTTAAACCAATGTAAACACATTAAAACAGTCCAATATAATACAAAAACTAAATTTCTCAGTCACCTATCCCTGACGACCTCCCCATGAGGTGTTCAATCTGAGTGCGAGTCTTATGACGTAGGACATCACATTCTAAGTACAAGCGTACCTGAAAAATAGAATGGGTGTGAGCTCGAAAGCTAGGTGGATCGATCCTACACATCAGATGCATTATACAGACTCAATCCAAAATATTACAAATACTTTCGAACATTAGGCATTTCAAAAATTCACTTAATTTTAATCGAAGTCAAAACTAGAAGAGGATTGAAACTGCCTCTCGGTATTCCCTATGATCCAATCCAATCATAATCATAAAGGCCTCAGGTGGTACCATCTAAAATCAATCATATCTTAATATCACAATCCAAGAGAGGGTACTTATCTAGACTCGTACTGTCTCTCAAAGACTTCGAGCTGTCGCAGGCAGCTCAGGTGGGAATACCTACGATCCGCCTTGCGGCTCGTCAATAGTACTGGTACGTGGATTCTTAATAAACCATCGTCTTACATTTTTGTTTTACAAACGATCTCAATCATATCATTCATCATACAATTACACTAGAACATATAACCCAAACCATACTTGCAAATTCACATGATAAGGTGCATTAATAAACAATGAAATCTAAATAACAATTGTCTAGTCATGCATGTTATAATTGAATGAATCTAACTGCAAGATCATGTCATAACTAATTATGCATGGATTAAATAGTTCATCACACATTACACATCATTCAAGAAAGTCAAACAATTTAAATTCAATTTCCAAGTAAAATCATAATAACCTAAAACTATTCAATCAAATGCTTTGAATCTTAAATCCGTATAATACAAGTGAGCAAGGAAGTCACACCTACATGGTCTTGCTGATTCTTCAGGGCTTTCTTGCTTTCCGTCAAGGTCTTCCATAATCTAAATCAAAAATCTGTAATTCGACGATTAATGAGAGTCTCTAAGATCCTAATTCACATTTAATTTCATTTACAATACTCTTAAACTTAGATAATCTTCTAATTAATTATGAAGTCTAATTATTAATCTCAGCTATTCAAGGTTATTGCAAAATCCTAAATTTTCATATATTTCAAGATGACAATTTTCTAAATGTTCCGAATTTCTTAATTTGAAATTTAAACCTTTATTTAAATTTTCTAGTAACCGAATCTTCACAATTTGAATAGCTTATTAATATCACAATAAGTTTAATTACGAACAAAATAAGACTTCTATTCGTTAATCTTTAGTCTTGTTCGAAGTTGCCAATTCTAATTTCCCACTATTCTTAGAATTTCTTTTTTACTAAGATTATTTATAGCACTAGTTTGAATAATTACTTACTTGTTTTCCTACCTTAATTGATTTAGTTCTTACATAAATGATTTCTAATTCTTCTCAATTACTTAAATTAAAATTTTAAGTTATTAGGAGTACGCTAATTAATTTTATTTCTAAGTCTTAGTATTATATAATTTCCTAATTCCAACTAATTTATACTAATTTCCAATATTATCTTATGATCTCATTCAAACTACATTCATAAGTCCTATTATATTTTAATTATTGGACAAGTATGCTTAAATTCCAAAATCAAAATCCAATAACTCATCTTACCTCTTAATTCGGTTATTGTCACGGGTCTGTTGGGTGTCCGAAATTTTTCGCTACAAACTTCAACCACACAGGCTGATGAACGCTGTCCGGGGTTGGCAACTTCACAGTCAAGACCCACCCGTGAGTGCACTAGAGTCTCACTCTAGATCAGCAATCCGATGTGATATCTCTCGGCAAAGGGACCCTTCCAAGGAAATGTACCCGAGCTTGACCGAGGGATTATCAGTTCTACTCGAAGAATCACCTTAATGGGTGAAATCACAAGGCAACGAGCACAATGTCTGGGCAACAGGGTGTTATCCAAACGTTTCTGGGAAAATTCACAAAGCACATAGAATATAGGCGCAAGATCACTTTATTTACTCAAGTAAAACAGTTTACAAGGTAAATCCGGACTGGGACTCTCAAGTACAACCAATGGGCTTATATGCAAAACGCCCTTATCAGTTACAATCTCAATGATGCGCCATCTGTCCTGGGAAGTTATGGGTAGTTCCATAACTTCCCTGATGAGCACAGCTGTGCCATCTGTCCGAGGGAAGTATGGTCAGTTCCATAACTTCCCTGGTGTCTGCCAGTGCAACACCTGTCCGTGTGCACTTCCCATCCGTGGCACACCTGTTTGTGGGCAGTTGTCTAACTCCCCAAGGTGTTGCCATGATCCTTCTGCTCGTGGAGGGGGAAGTTATGGGCAGTTCCCATAACTTCCCTGGAATGCCTTCACATGCCACCTGGCCTAGGGCAGTTCCTCAACCGTCCCCAACTGATTCCAACTCCTCCACATGATCAGTATCTTGTGCAATCTCGTGCCACATGTCCCTGGGTAGTTTTTCCAACCAAATGCAGCTGCTCGTAATTCCCCAAGTAATCTGCAATCATGTGTCACGTTCATGGGTAGTTGGATACCCGTTCCAACTACCCCTTTGTGCCAATCTACGTTCTGCTATGTTCTTGCACGTCTAGAACTGCCAGCAACTGTCAAGCCATCCGGTACTGTGTGTGCATCCTGCTCCGAGGTGCACCAATGCTTGGCCTTCAGCCTGCCAAGCTGAATCATCATCGATGATCAGGGTCGAGGGTCTAACAAACCTCCCCCACCAGTCCCATTCGTCGTCCTCGACGAATGTTGAGCATTGTACTGGTTGATGAGGTCTTCAAACTGCCACAAAGTAGTATCCTTTTCCCATGATGCTTCCGACTCTAGCAAACCCTTCCATTGCACCAGATAGAAAATCCGTCGATTTTTTCTACTTTGACCCATGACACTCTTGTCAAGTATGGCTTCAGCTTCTTTTTCGAATTGAACCCTGATTGTGGGCGGGGCTCACTTCGAGGCTTGCCTGTCTGGATTTAGCAAGTCTTCATGGTAGGGTTTCAAGAAACTAACATGAAAAGTGGGATGGATCTTGAGGCGTTCTGGTAGCTTTAATCTGTAAGCTACTCGGCCCACCTTCTTTATCACCTTAAAAGGTCCATCATACTTTGGGAGCAAGCTCCTATGAACGGTCTTACTATTTATCCGCTTCCAGATTTGTGGTGGTACTTTTAGCAATACCATATCTCCAACATTGAAATTCAGTTCCCTCCGATGTTAGTCTGCATACTTTTTCATTCTCCTGATAGCCTTAGAGAGACTATACTTAGCTTCTTCATGCATCTCTTCTTTATCCCTCGTAAACCGGGATGCAGTTGGACTCCGCCCCAAACTCCTTGTTTTGGCAACTTCATGGGAGTAAGGGGTTGTTGCCTTGTGGCAACTTCGAATGGACTCATCCCTGTGCTGGAGTGCCTGTGCAAGTTGTAACAAAACTAGGCTATGGGCAACAGCTTCACCCAATTCGACTGACTTGCATTGACAAAATGCCTCAAGTACTCCTCTAGCAGAGAATTCACCCTTTCTGTCTGTCCGTCAGTCTCGGGGTGACTTGCTATGGAGAACTTGAGTTCTGACCCAAAGAGTTCAAATAGAGTCGTCCAAAATCGTCCCGTGAACCGAGTGTCCCGATCACTAATGATTTCCTTTGGGATTCCCCAATACTTCACCACGTTATTGAAGAATAACTCAGCAGTACATGCATGAGGGGCTGGGATAAACGTTGCGTACTTAGAAAATCGATCTACCACCACAAAGATCGATCGATATCCCTGGACTTTTTGTAGTCTAATGATAAAGTCCATGGATATGCTCCTCCATGGGCTCTCTGGAACAGGCAGCGGTTCCAGTGTACCCGCTGCTTTTCTCTTCTCAGTTTTGTCTAGTTGACAAACTAGACATATCTTCACATAGGCTTCCACATCCTCCTCCATCTTAGGCCAAAAATAAAACCTAGATAGTAAGGCAAGGGTCCATTCCACGCCTGGGTATCCTACCCAGCGAGAGTCATGTGTCTCCTTCAACAGATTCGTCCTCAGGTTTCCTCCTACTGGAACAAACAGGCGACCAGCCTTAGCATAAAGTAGTCCGTCTTCCAGCCAGAACCTTCTGATAATTCCATCTTTGACTTGTTGGATGAGCTATCTCTAGCACCATGTTCTTTGATCTTCAACAAAAAATCTGTCTCTATAGTGGTGATAGCAGCCACCGTTTCAGCCACCACTTTTCGACTTAGAACATCAGGTACAGAGTTGAGCTTTCCTGGTTTGTGCTCAATCTACATGTCAAATTCCGCCACAAAGTCCAGCTAACGAGCCTGCTTAGGGGTCAGCTTCTTCTGTGTCAAAAAATAAGTAACAGCAGCATTGTCTGTCCTTACTATAAAGTTCGTTCCCAGCAAATAATGTCTCCAGGTACGAAGGCAATGCACCACTGCCAGCATCTCCTTCTCATGAACAGGGTACCGTTGTTCTGCTTCGTTTAGCTTCCTGCTTTCGAAGGCAACCGGGTGCCCTTCTTGGACTAAGACGCCTCCAATGGCTCAGTCTGAGGCATCAGTGTGGACTTCGAATGGCAACTCGAAGTCTGGGAGCTTCAGCACAGGTTCAGAAGAGATTGCCTCCTTCAACTCTTTCATCGCCTGGTCACAGGCTTCCGTCCAGTTCCAGGGCTTGTCTTTCTTCAACAAGTCCGTGAGAACAGCAACCCGTTTGGAGTAGCCAATGATAAACCGCCTGTAATAGTTAGCTAAACCAAGGAAATAACGAAGTTCAGGTACCTTGGAAGGTGTAGGCCATTCAGTTATTGCATGTACCTTGTTTTGATCCATGCTCGGTTTTCCCCCATTGATCACATGCCCGAGGAATGAGACAGTTTCTTGAGCAAACTCGCATTTTTCCTTCTTTACATACAGTTCGAACTCTCTTAGCTTGGATAGAACCATCCTGGTGTGCTTCACATGTTCCTCAAGTGTTTGGCTATAGATCACTATATCATCAAGATATACTACAACAAACTTGTCAATGTAGTCATGTAACACATTGTTCATTAGATGGCAAAAGATCGCAAGGGCATTAGTGAGGCCAAAAGGCATTACCATGTACTCAAATGACCCATACCTTGTCACCATCGCTGTTTTTGGTTCATCCCCAGCAGCAATCCGAACTTGATAGTATCCTGAACGCAAGTCGAATTTTGTGAAGAATCTGGCCTTTGCTAACCGATCAAACATATCTGCAACAAGGGGGATCGGATATTTGTTCTTCACAGTGAGTTTGTTCAGGGCTCTGTAATCCACACACATCCTCAAAGTCCCATCTTGCTTTCGCTGGAATAGCACAGGAGCTCCAAATGGGGCTTTGGAGGGTTGAATGTAACCCACCTCTAGTAACTCTGATAACTGCTTTTGCAGTTCTTCAAGTTCTTTGGGCGCCATCCGGTAAGGGGCTTGAGCAGGTGGTCGAGCACCATCCACCAGTTCGATGGCATGGTCTATGTTCCTCCTTGGAGGCAGTTTCTTTGGCAATTTAGGAAGCATCACGTCCTCGAACTCAGTCAGCACCTCAGCAACTTGTTCAGGGACCTCCATGATCCTTCCTTCCTTGACTTCCAGCAAGGTAGCCACATAAGTAAGATGACCCTTTCACAGGCCGTCTTTAACTTGAATAGCAGACAGCATTGGTACAGCTTCTGAGGACCGTCTCCTTTCCCCTTTTTCTGCCAGAACAAAGTAAGGTTTTGTTTTGTCCATGATGAATAACCCTTTCATCAAAGGCATCACCACAATGTTCTGAGTCTGCAAGAAATCATTACCCAGAATAATGTCAAAATCGTCCAAAGGAACAGCCATGAAGTTAGCGATACCTGACCAATCCTGGATTTTGATCCCAACTCCCTTTGCAATGCTCTTGATGGGTTTGGCCTCCGAATTCACCACCTTCATTCTGCTCGGGTTTTGGGAGAGAGTTAACCCGAGGTTTTCTGCTAGAGGGACATCAACAAACGAGTGCGTGGCACCCGTATCAATCATGGCCAAGACAGGGGAACTTTGGTTGATGACGACTTCCACGTACATCAATCCGTTGTCTGGAGTCTTTGCTTGCTGCTGAATGGCATTCAACAGTCTGAGATGATTGACCCACATCTGGTCTGCAGAGTTCTCTTCCTCAGCTACCAGTGCCGCCAGTCTCTCCTTCTTGGGACAGTCACGAGCTCGATGCGGTCCATTACAGATGAAGCATCCTTGATTCGATTTCTTGCTAGACTGTCCTTCATCTTTCGTCACCTTCTTGTCCTCCTTCTTGTAGAAAGTGGATGTTTTTCCAGAGGTTCCCTTCTTGCCTTCCTTATAGAACTTCTTATCCTTGGGCTTAGTCTTCCCAGCATCAGAGTTGGATGATGATGAAGTAGCTTTAAAATCTACTAGTGCATCAGCCGCAGCAATAGCAGAAGGAAGATCCTTGACTGCCTGTCTCCTCAATTCCGCCTGGGCCCAAGATTGCAACCCAGACGTGAAATTGAAAAGCTTGTCATCTTCAAACATGTTCTTTATATCGAGCATCGGTGAGGTGAACTGTTTGACATATTCCCTCACTGTGTCCGTCTGCTTCAGTTTCTTCAATGCATCCCGAGCCAGCCAGGCTGCATTAGTAGGGAGGAACTGATCTTTCAGTTCCTTCTTCAAGGTCTCCCACGTCTCAATCTTTGGGCGTTTGGCTGAGGCATCATCATCAACTCTGGTTCGCCACCAGAGCTTTGCATCTCCCGCGAGATACATAGCTGTCAAGCCAACTTTTTGTTCCTCTGGGGTACGAACAGTAGTGAAATATTGTTCCATATCCCATAGGAAATTCTCAAGTTCTTTGGCATTTCGGGTACCACTGAATGCCTTTGGTTCTGGAACTTTTGTCTTTGGCACGTCCACACCTTGGGAACCTCTGTTTATAGCACGTTTTAGGATTCCAATCTCTGTGGCCACCGTTTGAGTCGTGTCTGTGCAGAGGTTCCCTACAGCCCAAACGTCCGCCACCATCTCCTCCCATTTCGTTTCCCATTCTGTCAGACGGGATTCCACTACTTCAAGTCTGGTACTCAAAACATTCGTTCCAGGAGTCTCGACTCCAGAATTAGAGCCAGCTTGAACAAGTTCCGACAAGGCTTGTTCAAGTTCTGAATTCTCTCCTTCAGATCGTCTATTGCCTCTCGTGTGCTACCACCAGCCATTTAACGTGGCTCTGATACCAAATTGTCACGGGTCTGTTGGGTGTCCGAAATTTTTTGCTACAAACTTCAACCACACAAGTTGATGAACGCTGTCCAGGGTTGGCAACTTCACAATCACGACCCACCCGTGAGTGCACTAGAGTCTCACTCTAGATCAGCATTCCGATGTGATATCTCTCGGCAAAGGGACCCTTCCAAGGCAATGTACCCGAGCTTGACCGAGGGATTATCAGTTCTACTCGAAGAATCACCTTAATGGGTGAAATCACAAGGCAACGAGCACAATGTCTGGGCAACAGGGTGTTATCCAAACGTTTCTGGGAAAATTCACAAAGCACATAGAATATAGGCGCAAGATCACTTTATTTACTCAAGTAAAACAGTTTACAAGGTAAATCCGGACTGGGACTCTCAAGTACAACCAATGGGCTTATATGCAAAACGCCCTTATCAGTTACAATCTCAATGATGCGCCATCTGTCCTGGGAAGTTATGGGTAGTTCCATAACTTCCCTGATGAGCACTGCTGTGCCATCTTTCTGAGGGAAGTTGTGGTCAGTTCCATAACTTCCCTGGTGTCTGCCAGTGCAACACCTGTCCGTGTGCACTTCCCATCCATGGCACACCTGTCCGTGGGCAGTTGTCTAACTCCCCAAGGTGTTGCCATGATCCTTCTGCTCGTGGAGGGGGAAGTTATGGGCAGTTCCCATAACTTCCCTGGAATGCCTTCGTATGCCACCTGGCCTAGGGTAGTTCCTCAACCGTCCCCAACTGATTCCAACTCCTCCACATGATCAGTATCCTGTGCCATCTCGTGTCACATGTCCCTGGGTAGGTTTTCCAACCGAATGCAACTGCTCGTAACTCCCCAAGTAATCTGTAATCATGTGTCACGTTTATGGGTAATTAGATACCCGTTCCAACTACTCCTTTGTACCAATCTACGTTCTGCCATGCTCCTGCAAGTCTAGAACTGCCAGCAACCGTCAAGCCACCCGGTACTGTGTGTGCATCCTGCTCTGAGGTGCACCAATGCTTAGCCTTCGACCTGCCAAGCTGAATCATCATTGATGATCAGGGTCGAGGGTCTAACAGTTATCCACTAGCTGATGAAAGAAATGCCACCACGATGCACTATACTCATCCAAGGAAATCCTGTAGCAACTTATTTCCTTCTCCTTCACTGCCAGCTATGATTACACCCCCACACGTTCAAGTCAAACATCCATACGCTGCAATTACCAATAGCATAAAAAATCTGGTTGTCTAGTTTTCATATCACGATTCTCAAATTCACGCTTCACGGTTAGCTTGTTCTTCATTTCATTCATCACATTCGTAACTCAAAAACACACACTTCACATGCACGGTCTGAAACTGCAACGCACCCAACTCAATCTACCCAAAATCTCCTCTGTTCGTTGCGCATAATCACCACCAGCAGCAACGTCTTCTTCGTTCAGCTTCTTCATCTTCAACTCTTGACCGCACCAGCAGAAACCAAAACGCAGCTGGTTTTGTGCTCCACTCACCAGAATCGAATTCCAGATTTTTGCCTCTATTCCTCTGTTTTTCTGGTTCCAATAAAGAAATCAAATGACAGTCCCCTGTTCGGCAACTCGTTCTTCAGCCAGCGCGTGAGCAGCTGCAAGCTTCCTCTTATTTCTCTGTTCTTCTGTTTTCTTCTTCGTTCTACTGGCTCTCGGCAGCAGCAACGTGCCTAAAAAAACCAGCCAGGCCGGCCGTCTTCTTTCCTCTGTTATCTTCTTCGTTCCTCTGTTTTCTTCTTGTTCGGATTGTAGCAGCATGCAGCAGCAGCTCATGCGCTGCTTTCGTCTCTTCTTCTGTTCGATCACTTCCACCCCATCGCAGCAGCAGCCGAGCTCCCTCATCCAAATTTCCACGCTTCACTGCCGATCGCTCTCTGTTCTCCCCGTTTGGAGACACCAGCAGCAGTATCAGCAGCCCATTTCTTCTCCTCTGTCCGTTGTCTACTTGCACTTCACGGTCCATTTGCAGTAGAACACCAACAAATTCTGGTCCCTATTCTTCATCGACTCAAACGCACCCAGCCAACAACAACCCACAGCTTCATCTTCGTCTTCTGCAACTCAATTTTCTTCTTCTTCCCATTTCGTCTACAACTCCCACCGTTCACTCACGATCTGCCAACCTCAGCTTCCAGCGCCGACGTCCCTTTTTATAGATAACAACTGTTCTCAACCTTTCCGAATCACCGCCCCGACGCTCGCTTGAACATTAGTCATCGGCTCACCGCCTGCCTTCAAAGCACCGAGGCTCCTCTAGTTTTTTTCGGTATTCTTCTTTTTTATTTTTTAATATCTCAAAATCAATGATTATTAAATTTAAATTTCTTGAAATTATCTAATTCTTAATTTTCATTTTATTTTTTTTTGACATAAATCATATCATTTCTAAAATAAATATTTTTATTTATTTATTATACTTTTATTATTATCATTATTATTTTCTTCCAACTAATTGTAATAGGCATCATTTAATTATTTATGTTATTCATAAATTATAAGTTTGTCACCCTAGTATTAATATTATTATTATTATATTTTTTTAATTAATTAATAAATTTTATTTTCACATCACTCGCACCTTCGTTCGTGCGAGCGAATAATGAAATTATTTATTTATTATTATTCATTTATAACGTGGCTTGACCACAAAGTTATAAGTGTTATATATGATAAGAAGAAGAAGCAGAGCAAAAGGTGCTCTGTTTCTGCAAGGTCGCTGTAGTTGCTGTATTCTCGGCTGCCTGGTTCATGTTGTCTATGGAACAGGGAACCGTAATGCAGTAATTGGCCTGGAGCATGGTTGGATTGGTGAGTGGTTGAGTATTAAACAAAAGTTAGAGAGAGCACGGTCAGTTGGGCAGTTAGTTTTTGCGTCGGGCCGTGAAGATGAAAGCTGGGATGTGTGTGGATCATTTAGAGGCCTTGCTGCTAATTGAACGTAGAAATGGAGAGGTAAGATAATGATGAAATTTTTATTAATGGTAATTAAGGGTGTTTAGCTAATAACTGAATTATGGTGTACTTTACTAATACATTGTAAAGTGTCGAATTTAGTATAATAGGAATAAGTGATATAAATGGATTTGAAACACTAGAATTTTAATTAAGTCACTCACCTTATAATCACAAAATATTAAAGTGTGGAAAAAAAAATGTGTATATATATATATAATTATTAATGGTTATCTACTTATTTATTCAAATATTTAAAAATTTAGTATTTAAATCAAGATCATGTAATTAAGTAGTTAAAGATCTAATTTAGAAAATTAAATGAACAAAAATTATTCGAATTGACATTTAAATCTTAGTCAAGCTTTGTTATTAGGAAAAGATTAGAAATCTCACTTATGAACTAGACTATAGATTGGACCAATAGAAGCCTTATTTTGTTCGTAATTAAATTAATTATGATGTAAATAAATTATTTAAATTTTAACAATTAAGTTATTAGAACTTTGATTTTATGGTAAGAGCTTCCAAGTAAATTATTAAAGTGAGATTTCAAACTTAGAAAATTTAGAAGACTTAGAAATCATTATAATTAGAATATGTGAAATTTTGAAATTAAGAACAATCATAAATTAGTTGAAAGTTCATAATTTATTTAGAAATTAATTGAACATGAGAATATTCTGGATAAGATTAAATATGAATTAAGGATTTAGAGAAATGTTATTTATCGTTGAATTTCAGATATCATAATTCTGGAGTGTCGAACATCAGGAAACCAGGTGGGCCTGACTTCCTTGCTCACTTGTATTATACAGATTTAAAATTCAAAGCATCTGATTGATTAGCCCTAAGTTATTAGAATTTTACTTGGAAATTGAATTGATATTGTTTGACTTCTTGAATGATATGTAAAGTGGGATGAACTATTTAATCCATGCATAATTAGTTATGACCTAACGTTGCACTCAGATTCATTCAATTATGGTATGCATGACTAGACAACTGTTATTTAGATTCCATTGTTTATTAATGCACCTTATCATGTGAATTTGCAAGTATGGTTTGGGTTATATGTTCTAGTGTAATTGTATGATGATATGATTGAGATTTTTGTAAAACGAAAAATATAAGACGATGGTTTATTAAGAATCCACGTACCGCTGTGATTGACGAGCCGCAAGGCAGATCTTAGGTATTCCCACCCTGAGCTGCTTGCGACAACTCGAAGTCTTTGAGAGATAGTACGAGTCTAGATAAGTACCCGCTCTTGGATTGTGATACTGAGATATGATTGATTTTAAATGGTACCACCTGAGGCCTCTATGATTATGATTGGATTGGATTATAGGGAATGCCGAGAGGCATTTCAATCATCTTCTGGTTTTGACTTCTACCAAGATTAAATGAATGTTTGAAACGCCTAATGTTCGAAAGTGTTTGTAATGTTTTGGATTGAGTCTGTATAATGCATGTGATGTGTAGGTTCGATCCACTGGGCTTTCGAGCTCACCCATTATATTTTTCAAGTACACTTGGATGTAGAGTTTATCGACTTACTTCAGAAGACCTGCACTCTGAATTGGACACCTCATGGGGAGGTCGTTCGGGATAGGTGACTTGGAAGTCATATTTTATGTATTTTTGTTGGATTGTTTAATGTATTTACATTAGTTTTAACTCTACCATTTTGTCTTTAAATAATCCTACTTGTTTAACAAATTTGGGTTAACTAAATAGTTTTAAAAGTATTTCTGCTGCTTTATTTATGACTTATTTGAAAGAATTATTTTGATTTTCTATTTTGCACATGATGTCTTTATAGACTCTGACTTGAGAACTAAAGATTATGAATTGAACTTTGAAGAAAAAGATTTTGACAGAACGGAACCTATTGTAGCATCTCAATTTTCATCAGACAACAATCTACACGTGACATAACACATGAACGGAGGTCCGGTCGAAAATTAGGTTGTTACAAATATAGTATCAGAGCTCAGTATTATGATACACTGGGCTAGTTTTTAAGTTACTAAATATAATTCTCCTTGGTATGGAGATTTTACATGAACTTGATTTTCACTGAAAATGATTTTATCAAATTTGATTTCACCGGAAAAAAAAAATGAATTTCTTGAGTATGATTTTGAAAAAGGGTAGCATGGGTAGAAGTCTAGAGGAAAGTACGTAATGCCAGCACATTTGAACATTGTTTTTGATATGATCTGAATAGAGATAGTGATCCCTGATAGTTAACCTTCTTTCAGAATAAAGGTCCCTGAAGGGCTGATCTGGTTAGATCTTCTTTTGCGGAAGTATGTACCAGAAGGTTAACATTTATGTTGATTAAAGGTCTTAGAAGGTTTCATTATTATTCTGAAAGGTCCAAGAGGACAATACTCAAAATGGATGGCATCATGACAAATAATTGTATAAAATTGGATAGAAATTAATATTAGGTGGCTATAAGTCTAGGAAAAGACGAGGGTGGTGCCACACACTTGAGTTCACTATCACAGGTATGATTCAAGTACTAGTAGGCATCCTTGAGAGTTGATGTCTCTACAGGGTAGACATTCTTGATGGTTTGACTTCTATTTTGAAAAGACGTCCTTGAAGGTTGACGCCTACGCAGGAAAGGTCTAGAACTTAAGACAATGGTGACACATAGAAATTTTATAAAGTCAAGCTTAGCAATCCTACTGAAGGATGCACTAGCCAAGTGAAGTAATGAGACCCTAGGTCTAGGTAGAGACCGAGTGTTGTCTCAAAGGCACAGTGGATCATAAATAAATTAAAAGCTTTTAGGACATAGGTTAGAGACTGATAACATGTTTGAACGCACACTTATCTGGTCAGGACCCGAATTCGGGAAGAGCCTGCATCTCTGGTCTCTATGTAGGATGGGGTGCATAGGGATTTAGGGGTTCGGAGGAATCCTGAATTCGGAGAATGACGGACCATGTTTAGTGAGTGATCGATTTTTCTGGCTGGACTCGTACGCACCATATTGTACTGGGATGGGGCAGTACAGTATGGTGGGTCTTGTGTTAGCCTTAGAATAAGTCTATGGATGCACACGTTGCATTGTGCCTGATCAACACAGTGGAACGTGGCAACTGTGGATATCGAGACACTTGCGCCATTGTTTGGGTGTAATGTAGTTCTGGGCAGAAGTCTGTGTGGAAGGGGGCGAGTGTGGGATGGGGCACATGGACTTGGAAACATAGATGGAAGCTCCGAGATTGCATTATACTAGTATGTATTGCTTGCTTGGTTGTTGTATGAGTGTTTGTTATATATATATAGTTTGACTATTTAAGTATTATAACCCAAATTCCTGTTTCCAGAAATAGAGGAAATGCTGCCGACTTAGAAGCATAAACCTCTAAACAACTGACACAATTGAGAACTTAGAGATTATGCACCTAGAGTCACCCTAGCACGAGAAATGCAAAAGATATGGGCGAATAGGAAATAGGGTCAATAGGATAAGCATGGTGCCAAAAGGAAACATAAAAAATAGGTATATTTACGAAATGAACTTTGTCTTTCAACGTAACATGAATGGATCATGGAACACTGTGTCAAATTTTTGACTTGTTGTACAGATCAAGAGGCGAAAGATAAATCTGTACTAGGTGGTGAGAGTACGTTGTGAGGGTGGCAATGACCTGAGAGACTTTAGTAATCTTGGAATTGATAACAAAAAACTCTTAGGAAGTGAAATTGGAGATTATTCCAGGACTTGGGGACAAATAGGGTAGATTCTACGATCATTATCACTACCACGGCTGTCGACGTATACTTGGACACCGGTACAGCATAAGCGCAATTAGCGCCTCAGATGCGGCTACAATCCTGAGCTCATAAGATAGATAAGCTTACAGATACGATGCCAGAAACTAGATCAGTCATTTATGACAAGGAACGGTAGAAATTGTTGAATGAATTTCAGAAATTAAAACCTAAATACGCTTTAAGGCGTGACTAATCTCTTTTCAGTAGAAAGGTGGCCCCCAAACTAAATCAGTATCTGAAGGCTATGGAAGTAACCGGACCTAGAAGGATGACGTTAGAGGCATGTAAATGGAAGGTACTAGCATATTATTAGTGGAAGACGAGTGAGAATGATTAAGCACTGGAATAAGCAGAAACGTAAAGCCTAAGAGGGTATCGTCAGAGCAGATTGTTGGAGACCCGAAAAGAAGCAACATCAGTAACAGAGCAACAGTCTCGATAGAATAGGTCAAGACCAATGAACGATGAGGAAAAGGAGGCAGACCAAGGAAGTTAGACGGTGTTAGCTGCCTATCGATTAATGAGAATAAGGAAATAGAGGTGCGATCATACCAGCACTAGTTCACCGGATCCCATCAGAACTTCGCGGTTAAGCGTGCTTGAGAGAAGGTAGAAACAAGCCAGATCAAAGGAGTGATAGTAGAAAAAAAATAATAGCTGAGATTTTCGAGAGAATAGATTAGAGATTACTCTCACTGTTGGGTGCAAATAGTGAATCCATGTGGTTAACAGTGACACCACAGGTGTGATTAGGTAAGTGCAATCAACAAGATAAAACACTAGACATGGTAGCTTTTTGATTCGTGGCGACATACGTAGTTTTGTTCAAGATCTTATCAAATATGGAAAGCAGAACAAAATTTATGTAAATTAACCATTTGATATACTCGAAGAAATCCTCAGACTAGGAGAACTTCTTCTTTTGTTCGAGTTGAGCAGATGTTTGAACAAGTACAAGCCAAATTTCCTAGAACATTCTAGTCCATCTTGTATTTTGTACCAGAGAGGAGAACATCTACTATATGTGGTTTGTGGATGAAGGAAAGTCTAGCTGATGTTGGTATTGTGACTCATTGTATTGCTTCAACAAGATGTTAATGATAAATACTTTATAAGCGTTCTCTCGAAGATCTATGTCGAAGGTGGTGGCCTAAATTCCTTATTGTCAGTCGAACAATCTCCTTCCAATGCTTGGATCTCCAAGGTCTCAACCACCACTCTGGAAATGGATGTTTCACGCAGTATTCCTGACTAGTGGAAATTACTCTCTATTACAGTGGTAGTAAATCCTAGATAATGATCATTGATCTTTCAGTATAGGGCATCTGTAAGAACACAATCGCCCAAGGCAGAAATGATAGAAAAGGATAATTATATTAGCACCTATGTGAGCCATCTAGGCCAGAACCTCATTTCCAAAGCAACAGTTGTTCACCACATAAACTGCGCGATTTCACGATGAAGGAAAATGAAAATGTGGGAACAACTCAATCCATTTCAGGTAAGAGCAACAACAGATTATCGGTAAGCTTCTACAATTCTCTTATGGACATGTCTTGGATGGCTTGTGTGATACCGGATTAGAATATCGTAGTTTATGGTAGATAATGTTAAGGGTTGGGAACTCGAAATCCTTCCCAATATAAGTTTAGAAAGAAAGTTAT
>JAJIYU010007400.1:0-19257 GCA_030144865.1 Tinospora cordifolia | reverse complement strand
TTTATTTTATTTTTTAGTATTGCCAACACTTAATAATTTATGTTTCTTTATATTATTTTTTATTTTTTCATTTCTATGTGTTTATCTCATATTTTTATTTTCAGAAGGTACGAATAATTATATAATTCATTCTACTCGCTTTATATTGGATAATTAATCCCATAATTGCAAAATTATATATTTATTAATTAATATTTGATAATTCCACTGACCTTATATCATTAGTTAGATCATCTTGATACTAAGGTTTCATTTGCCTCCAATATTTTTTTATAATAATTTTTTCCTCAATGAATTTTATTTTATTAATAATTCTTTGTTGACAAAATTATGAGGTATTACACACGGTGAACTCGAAAGTGTCCATATCTTGTCTTGAAGGCAGTCTTGTATATGTCGGGCTCCTTGATTCTCAGCTGATGATAACCCGACCTAAGATCAATCTTCAAGAAATGAGTGCCTCCTCTCAATTGATCAAATAGGCCATCAAATCTCGGTAGAGGGTACTTATTCTTCACCGTAGCTTGGTTTTTTTTTGTTGATAATTGACACAAAGTCCCATAGAACCATCCTTCTTCTTCACGAACAACAACGGAGTTCCCCAAGGTGATTCACTCGGCCTGATGAACCCTTTCTCCCGGAGCTCATCGAGTTGTGACTTTAACTCAATCAGTTCTATCGGTGCCATTCTATAAGGAGGTATAGCTAAAGGGTTGGTTCCAGGGTGAAGTTCAATCTTGAACTCTATCTCTCTAGCAGGCGGTAGTTTGGGTAAGTCATCTGGGAACACATCTTGGTACTCACTAACCACTGCTAGGCCTTGTATCCTCTTCGATTCCATAGGTTCTTCTTCAGAGAGTTCCTCAAAACTCATCCTTCTGCCTTAGGTAGTTCAACATGGCTGTGGTTGGACTCCTCGGTAGTTTTCGCATATCTCCATTGATTTTATAGGTTTCCCCAGAAGGTAAGGTTATGGTCACTCATCTGTTAAGACAATCTATTTGGGCTTGGTACTGGTCTAACCAATCCATCCCTAAGATCACATCATATCCATGAAAAGGTAAGGTATATAGGTCATGTAACACCCACCGGGACTCTTACCCACGTCGTAGGGCCCACGTCATGGCGTGTCACTCACAAGGTACTGTCCCCTCCCCTTGGGGTTTTCCTCCGCCTCCGTGGAGATTCGAATAAAGAACCTGGGGCATAAGTACCTTGTTCATTCCTCATCCACTACCATTGAGCAAGTTAGCTCAATGGTAGTGGATGCTCAATGGTAGTGGATGAGGAATGAACAAGGTACTTATGCCCCAGGTTCTTTGTTCGAATCTCCACAGAGGCGGAAGAAAACCCCAAGGGGAGGGGACAGTACCTTGTGAGTGACACGCCATGTCGTGGGCCCTACGACGTGGGTAAGAGTCCCGGTAGGATTCCCGGTGGGTGTTACAGGTCAACTGTTAAGAGTTTATCCCTAAACCTTAGGTCACAACTACACATTCTTTTTGAAGTTACAGTGGTACCTATTGGTGTGGACACAGTCAAAGTTACAGGTAGTGTTTTTATCACAAGTTGTAATTTATTAGCTAGTTCTTCAAAAATAAAGGATTTAGAGGCACCCAAGTCAAACAATAATTTTACAGCAACATTGAATAATAGGAACGTACCTTCCACTAAAGGGATCTGGTCTTCTTGAGCCTCAACTGCAAACACTCTGTCCTGGTACTGACCACAACCTTGATTTTACCCCTGATTGGCATTTTGATTCTGTCTGGCTTAAGGACGCCCATTCTGACCTCTTCCCTGAGTATTCTATTGTTGCTATTGTTGGGGAGCACGAGTTGATGTTGTTGGGCAATTTTTAGCAAGATGCCCCCTCTGTCTGCACAAGAAGCACAATCCCAGCCTCTTAGCTTGCTCCCTTGCCCCATCCTTGTTCTGTCCCTATTTTTGTGGTGTGTTCCTACCATTCTTACTTTTCTTTTGAGCCCCTTGATTATTTTCATTCCCAGGCCTCTTATTCTTCCCTCTCAACCTTTGTTCCAAGTTGAGTTCTTGCTCCAGAATTAGGGCAGTTTCTACGATGTCCTTGTAAGTTTTTAGGCCCAAAGTCTTTACTATCTTTCGGATATCCATCTTGAAACCCTGTGCGAACCTATTGGCTTTCATTTTCTCCTCCCTAATCAGATCTGGTTGAAATTTGGCCAGTTTCGTGAACTTATTTTCATATTCACTTACAGTCATGTCCCTTTGATTTAGTCAAACAAAGTCCTCTTGTAGCTTGCTCAGGGTTGCTTCTAGAAATAACTTCTCATAAAAGATCACTGTGAAGTATTCCCAGCTCATGGCATCAACATCCCTATTAGGGTCTACCTTATCATTCACCTCCAACTCCTGGCTAGTCCTTTGAAGTGGTACGTGGCCAGTGCTATCCATCATGACCCAGTTACCTTCAGCACATTGAGAATTTCCTCCATCTCTTGGTACTAGTGGTCTGCCGAGGTGCAGTCTATAGTACCATCAAATGAAGGAGGATGGAGCTCTTGTAGCTCTATCAGCATTTTCCTCTTTTTCTCATCCTCCAATCGCTCTTCAGCTAACTAATATTCAGGATTTTGGGCCATAGGTGCTGGCTATAGAACCTGGGTATGTTCAGGTGCTTGAGGTTGTGGTGCCACCCTCTATGACATCTCATTCATCATGGCCTCCATTCTAGCAGGTAGTTCCTATTCTTGTTTTTTCGTCTGATCAGAGGTGGTGGATAGAGTAGCGTACCTTCTTGTTCCAGCCATTGTCTATAAATTTAACACCTTTTTAGTATTTGCCTTGTCAAATGTTTGTACTATCATGACTCTAGATTCATGTCTCTTGGTTCTCAATTTTTTTAGTGGCCTAAAGGTTTTTCTTCCAAGTTCTTTTCATGCATAGGTATAGGATTTTGTCTCAAAGCAAATAAACAATAAAGCAGGCATATCACACAATCATAGGATCAAGCTAGCACAACAAGATTCTAAGCATCCACCTAAGCTTTCAAGTTCAAGTGTCCCATCCCACTCTACCCCTACCACTTAGGTTTTCACCCAGAACAGAGTTGCACCCAAACAATTTCGCAAATTGCTCGATAATTAAGGCTCCCGAGCCCACTATACTCCACCATCCCATACAAGCGAGCATAAAGAAACCCGTTCTGCCAGAGTTACCGATTATTCAGCACATGGTCCATCATTCTCCGAATCTAGGCGTCCTCATACCCCGAATTCCTATGCATCCCATACTACATAGAAATCGAAAGATATAGAAGCTTCCCGGTCTCATGTCCTGATCAAAAAATTTTCTATTTTCACACAAGTTTCCATATCTAGCCTATGCCCTGGAGATTTATTCTTTTGATCCGCTGTGCTACTGCTAGCTACACCACGTTTCTACCTAGGGTTTTTCCTTGGATCTAGAATTCAATCTGGTTGACTCACAACCTCTATCTAGTCAAGATACCATATTTGGCATCTTTTTCGACTTCTATTCACTTTTTTGCCCTAATTTTCCACCTTCTAATTTTTCTTTTATAGAAAATAAGAGTGTATTTTAACTTCGACTACTCATATAAGCTGATAGGACAACCTCCAAATTGGGCGACAAGACCGAAGTCTGCTTAGCAACCGTGCTTTCTAGGGCAGGATAACCCACCTCCCTTTCAATGTTTAACTTTACTCGGGACAAGGCTTACCCACTATCAACTCAACTTGTAGTCTTTGTATCCAAACAAGACATTTCAAAATGTATTTTTTTTCTTTTTGAAACACTTTTCAAAAATAGAAGGTAGGGCACTAAAATTTTAATTCAATTCAATGTGAAGCCCTAATTTGGGTTTCTAATTCTTGTCAAGCAACTAATGTTTGACTTTCTATTTCTAACTTAATCAACACATGTTTATGCTTGATTTTCTATTTTAAGCCCAAGGCACCTAAACCCTAGGCTATGATACCACACTTGTAACACCCCAACCCCCACATTCTTTCTGTATTGGACATAACCACCATTCTTTGACTGTGGACTTAACCATTTGGCGAGTTGGGTCCATGCTACTTTACAAGTGATATACACTTAACTTTCTATTTTTCAATTCCTCGTGTCTTAAAGTAAATTCAAGAAAACAAATTTTCACTTAATAAAATCAAGACAATTAAAGATAAAGAAAAGTTCAACTCCTTATTCATAAAAAGGAAAATGCATAACTTTATAATTTAAAAGTAAACTATCATATTGTTGATCAAAAGAAATTCATAACCTCTAAAATAAAAATTAAATTTCAACAGAAGACTTATTCAAAATTGGGTGACATGCCCTTGCATTAAAAGGAAAGTTTAAAAAAAATAGAAACTTGCTAAACTATCCAAATTCTACGGTCTTCATAAATTAATTTTCAAAAAGAAAAAAGAAAAAGAGGAAGGGGTGGGCACAAAGCTCATTGGATCCTTTTCAAACAATCATTTTTCAAATTCAAACCAATAACTCATTCATATTTCAAACACTTGCATATATTAGGCATTTTAAGCATCCATTTATTTAAAGTTGAGACTTTAGACCAAAAGGGTTTTTAAGCCCATGATGTTCTTAATAAAGTACCTCCTTAGAGTAAAATATAGATTTTCTTATTCAATTTTATTGGACTTTTGGACTCAAGGGAACTTACCCACCAATCAGGTACTTTGGTCTTAAAACAAAATGAGCTAATCATATGAAAGGAACGTCCATAGCAACCCACATGTTTGCTATGATGGTACATGGTTATTTTCACCATCTTCTGTTGTTAAATCTTGAGTCATCAATTAAACTTCAGAATATGAAACTAAGATCAATGAAATTCAGAATATGACAATATGAAAATCAAATCATGAAATAACCATAATCATGCATCATTCTTTGAAATAAGGCCTAGGCATGATACTAAACATGGCATGAATATTATGAATGCATAAATTCGAACAAGGATCAAATCTGAAACTAAAATATATTTTAGAATACTAGAACTGAAATTATTTTGATTTCAAAAGCCAAACAAACAATAAACATGCTAGTAATTCGAATAAGAAAAAGGAGTGTTCAAGAAATCACTTCCACCTTATGATGCTCTCTCCCCAAAGTTTAAGCAAGAGTTCCCAACATACAAGCACCAAGAAAATCACTCAAAACAAATCCCCAAACCAAGAATTTCTCATGCACAAGAGCGAAAAGAAAGGCGAGAAGGGGTGCCAAGAAGAGGGCTTAGAAAACAAGAGGAAATCTCAACTCTTGTTTCTTGGGATGAGAGAAATGGTGAGCATGGGAGGTACATATAAAGTTCAAAATGGTATAGAATGGTAAGTTTGTTGTGTTCTCCTTGTAGAAAACTTGCCAATTCTTCAAAATTTTGTGCCTCCCAAGTATAGGAGAATAACAAGTGTATTTAGATTATTTTTTTTGGAATTTAGAAACCAATTTTTTAATTTTAGAAACTATTTTCTTAGATTTTTCAATTTATTTTTTGCTTTATTTTCGGAGCATTTGATCTGGACACTTAGATTGTCCTCGAGAACAGCATGCAAATCCTCGTTCGCCATCAACAAATCTGTGCCTACGTTGTGCGTCGTTTGATCAGGCAGATTGATCGTGGGCTGTTGGATCACGATGATTCGATGCATTCGAGTGTTCGTGTGGGTTTGATCGCGGTCGTTGGATCAGGCGGATCGATCGTGGGTCGTTGGATCGTGGTGATTTGATGCATCCGGCCGTTCAGTGCAGACTTGATCATGGTCGTTGGATTGTAGATCGTGTGGATTACGTGTTTTTGGCCGTTGGATACTGTATACATTGCCCAAAATTACTTTCTAAATTTTCTATCATCTAGAATTTGCAATTATAAACCCAATTTTTTTACTTTCTAATCTATGTATATGTGGTTTATTGCACACATCCTTCTATTTTAGTAAATCTCCCTAATATTCTTCCCTTTCTATTTGTTTAATATTGTATATATTAGATATTTTTCTATTTCTTTGATATTTTTTTTGCCAACAATTAATAATTCATATTTCTCGATATTTTTCATTTCTCCATTTCATATATTTTTCTTCATATTTTTTATTTTTAGAGAGGTAAAATAATTATATATGTATATATAATTCACTTTACTTACTTTATATTTGATAATTGACTCCATAATTGTTCCATTATATGCATAATTACAAAATAATTCTTATACCAATAATATTTGATAATTCTACTTACCTTATATCATTTGTTAGATTATCTTAATATTAAGATTTCATTTGCCTCCAATTATTTTAGAATCTTTCTCAATAAATCTTATTTCTCATATTTCCTTCGTAATTTTCACCCAAGAGTCTCAAGAAACCTTTACTTGCTTGTCGACTTTATTTATTTTTAAGTTATTTGACAAAATTATGAAGTATTATAGTTTTCAATTTCAAAATAGAAGGTAGGGCATTCTAAGTTTAATAGGTCAAACCTAACTAGTTTATATCATAATACCCTGAAAATCCTGTACTTAACAAAATGAGAATCTTAATATCAATTGGATAAAATTTGGGTGAGAAATGAAATCGGGTCCATTTTAAGGGCAAATATAGCAGGTCCAAAATCCTCATTTAGTGACCCTTAGGACCTCAGAATAACCTAAAATTTCATGACATGACATGAACTAATCAACTAGACAACATTTCCAAAAATCAGCTAAATTGAACAAGAATTCAGGTTTTATTTGCCTAACACCCTTCAGAGGAGTCTAAATTAGGAAAGTAAATCAAATGAAAATCACCATAGTCAAATATTGGTTTGGAAAGGAGTATTAGTCTATCATGAACACAAAAATATAGATCAAAGCCCATAATTCCTAGTAAATAATGAGATATGAATTTTTATTAAGTTCATGCGGATCCATGAATGCATGACCAACCACAAATGGTCTTGTGCATCCATAGTCCATAACCAGCCCTTACATGTACGTGAGTGTGTGTGCACACATGTGACAAAGAGAAGCTTCTAAAAATACATCGTGTATGCAAATAAAAACCCTAGCCACCACACTTGGGATGAGATCTTGTGCATATCAAAAATCAAAATAAAAAATGAAAGTTACCATGATCACACCAAACCGCCAAATCAAGGAGATTCACATGCAAGTAGGCCAAAATACACTTTGTGGTGCGCCAACCCTAATGGAACTAGGATTAGAAGTTTTCTTACTAACATCTTGACTTGAGTTACTTGATGATTTATACACCTAAACAATGGAAACAAACTGAAACCATAAACCCTAGGGAGTTTGCTCCCATGACACCACTAAGGAAATGATTCCATGAATTATATGTGTGATGCCCAAGCAAATGTATTAATTAGGAAACATATCAAGAGCATATAATCTAATATAGATTGTAATACCCCAACCTCCAAGACTTTCAATTTGGACATTACCACAAGGCGGGCTGGGCAGGTGTTACTTTACAAGTACATAACTTGACTTTCTATTTCAATTATTTCATGTCTTATTTGTATTTAAGAGTACATAACTCAAATTTGGGAATTTAATACGACAATCATACAAGAAATAAAAGAAATTCATACTCTATTAATTGAATAAAATTGATTACATAATTCAATCTTGAAGACAAACTATTATAGCAAAAAATTCAAAACTTGGGTAGCATACCCTTACAAAGAAATTAGAAACTTTTTAAATAATAAGAAAAAATAATTTAACTAATGTTCATGGTCTTCAAGTAATTCAATTTCCTAAAAATATAGAAAGAAGAGGTGAGCACATAGTATAGTGGATCTTTTTTTAAAACCACTAAATTACTAATTTAGCATTAATAACACATTCAAATTCAAACACTTGTAAATCATTAGGCGTTTCAAACAACATTTTTGTTTATAATTGTAAATTAGATTGAAAGGGTTTCAAAGCCCTTGATATTTTTTATCAAAATACCTCCCTTGAGTGAAAAAACATTTTTTGTCAAATTTCATTGGACTTAGGGTCTAATCCATATTTCAATTATTTTGAGACATCACTCATGTGAACTAATCACATGTAAAGAACACCCACAGTGATCCTCATGTTTGCTATGATAGTACGTGTGGTTCTTAATCTCAACATCTTTAATTAAATCTCATAATCATGAATCATAAATAAATCATCCTCAAGAAAAATAAATACAAATAATTTCAACACGTAAACATTTAAAATATGAAAGCAAACACTTAGTATGCATCATATTTTAAAATCAATCTAAATATGTATAATCTAATCATGACATGATTTCATAGAGTACACGCAAATTTAAAATATATTTTTAAATAAATAAATAAATAAAATATGTTATTCAAACATAATAAGCACACCAAACTGAAATTAAATATGTATGAACACGATATTAAACTGAAGAAGTAGAATAGGGATTTGAGAAATCACTTCCACCTTTGTTGAACAAATTAGTTGAAAAATATCTGGTAGCGCTTCGTTACTTCAACTCTAACTGTTATAGAATTTCTATAGTATTCCGTTACTTTTACCCCAATTGTTGTTTTGAATAGTCCCAAAGAGAAAAAGAATGCCAAGAGGGAGGCAGAAGGGGAGAGAGCGAGCAAGAAGGATGTATTAGTTCTTGCTGGGATGAAAGGATTGTGAGCACAAGACCCCTATATATAGAGTTTGGGAGAGTAAAAATTGTTAACTTTGGGTGGCAAGTCCAAAGGCAACTTTCCAATTTTCTCTTGCATATAAATTAGCAAGATCAAGTATCTAGAGTTTATTATTATTATTATTATTATTATCATTTTTTATTCTTTTTTTTTTTGAAAGCAATCCACATATATATAATTATTCCTATATATATATATATTGGGCAGTGTGCCCATATTTTGTTTTTTTTTTCTTTCTCACTATATTTTACTAATATAAACCACATATTTAATTGCTAAGTTTTGCAATCCATATATTGTTAATTTTTTCAACCTATATCTATATAATTTAAACTTGCTTGTGCTTCTATATTTTTATTTAGAGATTTCTTTTATTTTTACTATATGAATTTCTTATTATTTATATTATCCAAATTTTCTAAAATTTTTCCAATCTTTAATTTATATTATCTATTCTATTTCAATTGTTCAATTAAATTATAAATTCTATATATTTTGTTTCCAATTTTTTTGTGTGATGTATTAAATTCAAATCAACTAGCTAATTAGATAATTAACTTAAATAATTGATTACTAATATTTCTCACTTTTAATTTTGTAACCCATAAATATATAACTTGCTAATCGAGATTTATTAAATAATGTGACTAATAAATTTCTCATTTCTATTTTCTTTAATGTATATGTATATTGTAACATCTCGAAAAATTCATATGAAATTTTTATTTTTACTTAGAAAATTATATAGAATTGACAAATGAGAATTTTAGCAAGTCATAGTTGACCCAAATGAGAAATAAAAATCAATTTAGTGGACTTTTGGAAGAAGATATATGAAAATAATGCATAAAATGGGATATCATAGCCAAAAATATAAGAATATTTGCAATTTTTTATGAAAACATGATTAAAAAGTCAATTGG
Organism: Tinospora cordifolia; assembly: GCA_030144865.1. NCBI lineage: Eukaryota > Viridiplantae > Streptophyta > Magnoliopsida > Ranunculales > Menispermaceae > Tinospora > Tinospora cordifolia. The sequence continues at coordinate 9,637 of JAJIYU010007400.1, read as the reverse complement.
GATCAAGATTTGAAAAAAAAATCTGAAAAGAAAGCAAGAAATTCTGTTGAAAAATCGAAAACAAACTCAAAATGCTGTGAACTGTGGATCTGGAATCTGATCTCATCATCCTACGACCAAGATCAGATCCACACATACGCACAAGAGCACCGAATCAGAAAGATCGAACAGCCAGAGATCCGCGTGCGTAACTCAAGGAAGATCATGCGGTCCAGATGGAATTCGTTGATCGCAAACGTTGATGCACACATTGTGACCGAGGATCATCAACGGTCGAGATCAAAGCCGCGTTGAGAGATCGTGAACAATGTTGTGCTCGAGGACCATCGGACGGACTAGATCAAAGCCGTGTTATATAATCGCGAACAATGTTGTGCTCGATGATCATCGAATGGTCCAGATCAAAGTTATTTTGATTAAGATCACGATCGTTGATGTGCTGGAGGAAATCCAACGACTATAATAAAAAATCCGAATTATGTTGATTTATGCAAGATTAATCCAACGGTTCTGATCATATCTGAACACGTGTCTCGAGGAAAATTTGAAGAACCCGATAAAACTCAAAATTTAAATTACAAAAATTATCCAAAAATGAACAAAAAATACAAAAAAAATTTCAAAAATTCCAAAAATTAGTTTCTAAATTTTGAAAAATTATTTCTAAAATTTAAAAAAATTCCTAAAAATACTCATTTTGCTCCAAATATTAGAAAGTATGAAATTAGGTAAAATTAGGGTATTTTATTCATAAAAGGACACAAAACTTTATATTTTCTTCCCTTAGAAAACCTATACAAACCCTGAGGCTCATAATTTCATTCATTCCAATGAACAAGAGTTGAATGTTGTTCTTGTTTCCTCAAAGCCTTTTTCTTGGCACCTTTTCCATCTTCCCTTCTTTTGTGTGTGAGAAGCTCTCGAATTGCAGAATTAAATTCGGAGATCTTCATTGGCACTAGAACACTGGGCTATGTGCTCACTCTTTCTTTCTTATTTTTCAGGGACATGAACCTATGGAGCAGTTGAATATTGATAATTTCTTAAAAAGTTTCTATAATATTATATATTTTTTTGAATGTTTAAGGGCATGTTGCCCAAAGTTTTTGTGTTTTTCTACTAAAAAGTATTTTGAAGACTTCCACTGTAATTATTAGTTCTTTTGAAGAGTTCAGAACTTTCAATTTCTATTATGAATAAAATAGTTGAATTTCTTTATCTTTTTTAATTTTCCTTGATTTTATTGAAAGTTTTGTATTCTTGAATTTTATACAAAAGCATGAGATATTGAAAAGAAAAGAACAAGTGTGTGTCGCTTGTAATGTAGCACCGGCCTAACCCGCTGTTTGTTAAGTCCTCCACTGTCAAAAGAACGGTGGCAATGTACACTGCTTAAAGATATGGGGGTCGGGGTGTTACATATATATATAGTTTAAGCTACATAATAAATTACACCTAAGTTTTCACATAATATAGTTTAATATATAAGTTATACGTATTGATTAAATAAACGTATTAATTTTCTTACATTCAATAATATCATTTTATTTATTAAATAAATTTATTGGTTATTTAATGTACTAAATAATCTTACTAATCTTTCTTTAATAAAAGATTTCTTATTTCCATCTTATATTTTAACACTATTATTTTTATTTTATTTTATTTTTCAATTAGGCAATAAATTAAAATTATGCCTAGATTTTGCATTAAATATTTTCTTTTAGAAATTAAAGTAATTTGTTTTTTTTTGAGACTTACTTAAATGTTAATTTTTTTTTATAATTAACTTTACTTATTTGACATTTTTATTTAAATATCAAATTAAGGCTTTATTTGCCTATTTTATTTTATACCTATTACTATTTTTCTTGCCAACTTTCTATTTCATCTGTGACTATGTAAATTAACCAATTTTTTAAAAATTGGTACATAATAAGCTTGTTAATAAGGTTTCTTATTTTTATTTCTCTTATATATTTCTATACCTCAATATTTCATATATTTCATATTATTTTTCATTTTAATGTAACTTTCTATATCGAAATATGTACGATTTTTGCACTAAAATTCTTATTTTATTATATCTCCATAACATATTATTTTTCATTTGCGAACCCATAATTTGCACTGTAACATCTCGAAAAGTTTATATGAAATTTGAATTTTTACTTAGAAAATTATACAGAATTGATGAATGAGAATTTTGGTAAGTCCTAGTTTACCCAAATGAGGAATAAAAATCAATTTAGTGGAATTTTGGAAGAAAAAATATGATTATAATGCAGAAAATGAGATATCATAGCCAAAAATACAAGGATAGAAAGTTAATTGGGATCGAGATTTGGAAAAAAAATTTGAAAAGAAAGTAAGAAATTCGGTTGAATAATAAAAAATAAACTCAAAATACTGCAAACCGTAGATCTGGAATCAGATCTCACAATCCGACGACCAAGATGAGATTCGCACGTACGCACGAGCACACCAAATCATCAAAATCCAATGGCCATAGATCTAAGTAAGTAACTCGATGATCATCGTGTGGACAGAAGCGAGTTCGTTGATCGCAAAATTAGATCTACACACTATGATCGAGGATCATCTGACGGTCGAGATCGACGCCGCGTTGAGAGATCACGAACAATGCTACACTCGAGGATCAGCGGATGGTTCATATAAAAGCCGCATTGATTAGATCGCGATCATTAATGTACTGGAGGGAATCCAACAGCTAAGATCGAGACTCTGAATTATGTTGATTGATTCAAGATCAATCCAACAACTCCGATCAAACCCGAACACATGTCTCGAGGAAAATCCTAAGAACCAGATTAAATCCAAAATTTCAAATACAAAAATTATCAAAAAAATAATGAAAAATTCAAAAAATCCAAAAAAAATAGTTTCTAATTCCAAAAAATATTTTTAAAATCCGAAAAAAATTCGAAAACTACTCATTTTGCTCCAAAAATTAGAAAGTACAAAATGAGGAAAAATTAGGATGTTTTATTCAAAGAAGAACACAAAACTATTTAATTTTCTCCCTTTGAAAACCTATATAAACCCCCCTAAGCTCTCAGTTTCATTCATTCCAATAAATTACACATCTTGTTTTCTCTACGCTTTCTTCTTGGCACCTTTTCCCATCTTCCCTTCTTGTGTGTATGAGAAGTTCTTCTCTCGAATTTTGGAAAATAAGTTGGGTGATCTTCATTGGCATTAGTACGTGGGGGGAATTGCTGCTGAAATTTCGGAAGAAAGCGTCACAAGGTGGAAGTGAGTTTTAGAACACCCTTCTGTTCTTATTTAAATTCATGGCATGCTCATTGTTATGTGTTTTTCACTGAATTCAAAGATTTTCAACTTTAGTTCTAGAATTTTAAATGTTTCTTTCAGTATTTCAGTTTTGATTCATGTGTGAGAAATCATATCATCCATGCCATGTTAATATCATGTTTAGGCATTTAAATTAAAATATGATGCATGTTTTATGAGTATTTCATGGATTGACTGTGTATATTCTGAATTTTAGTTTGATTTCATATTATGAAATTTATTTTATGAGATCATGATATGAGAATTAATCAAAGATGATGGGATAATAACCACGTACCATCATAGTGGTCAAGGTGACACTATGGATGTTCTTTTCATATGAGTTAGGTCATATGGTTTTCAGACCTAAGTACTTGAGGGTCGTGTACCACTAGTGGGTCACCATGTGTAACGTGTTGATGCCGACATATGCCACTAACAGTTGATGTGGTGTGGGCCCTATTTTCTTAGTTAAGAGCATCAAGGGATTAAAGGCACTCTTGGTTAGAGACTCGACTTAAACAAATTGTTGTTTGAAATGCCTAATGATTGCAAATGTTTGAATTATGATTGTGTTATGAGTTTGAACAAGAAAGATGGTTGTTCGAAAAGGATCCACTGGGCTATGTGCTCACTCCTTCCTTTCTTATTTTATAGGAACATGAACCCATGAAGCAGTAGAATATAGATAGTTTCTTAGAAAGTGTCTATAGTATTATAATTCTTTTGAATTTTTAGGGCATGGTTCCCAAAGTTTTTATTCTTTTCTACTTAAAAGTATTTTGAAGTCTTTCGCTGTAATTATTAGTTCTTTTTGAAGAGTTTAGTACTTTAAATTTCTATAGTGAATAAAATAATTTGAATTTCTTTATCTCTTTTAATTTGCCTTGATTTTATTGAAAATTGTATTCTTGAATTTTATACAAAAACCTGAGATATTGAAAAGAAAAGAACAAGTTTGTGTCGCTTGTAACGTAGCACCAGCCCAACCCGCCGTTTTGTTAAGTCCACTGTCAAGAGAACGGTGGCAATGTACACTTCTTAAAAGATACGGGGATTGGGGTGTTACATACACCCAAAAATTTCTTAAAATCTTTGAAATTAATTCACTTAACTTGTTTCATTTAATTTTAATAAACTTATTTATTTTTAATTATTTGACAAAATTCTGGGGTATTACATAGATGAATGTCTAAGATGGTTTAGAAGTTATCCTAAATTTGATTTGTATTCATACACATAAAGAAAACAAAGAAAGACATAAGGATTTTGTGCAAGTGAGATTAGGAAACCCTATTGAGCACACTTGCCCTATTCTATGCAAGTCGTCCTCTTATGTATGGAATGTTGCTCAACTTGTGAGCTGCTCAAGCTACCCAAGACATCCCCCCCAGCCCCTTGAAAATCTATACAAACCCCCCTTTGTGCTCACTTCTCCTTCATCCCAAAGCAAAGAGTTGACACATTCCCTATTTGTTCTAGCCCTCTTCTTAGCAACCCCTTTTCCTCTCTTGTGTTCATGAGTGATTTTCATAGAAAAGTTATGATTTTAGATCTCTTTTACATTCTTGAAATGCGTAGAAGAAGGGAACATTTGCAGGATTTTCTTCAAACAAGCAACTAAGGTGGATGAGATTTCGTACTCTTCTACTTTACTGGTTTAAGTTTCTAGCATGTTTTTGCATCTTTTATTTTCAGTTTAGCATGTTTGTTTTCAATCTCTAACATGTTTGATCATGATTTAGATTTTTGATTATCATGTATGCATCTTTTAAGCATTCATGACACCATGCCATGCTTATTTTACATGTTTAGGTTTAATTTGGATTGTGATGCATGCCATGTATTATTTTCATGCTTTTTGAATATTTTTTTTTTATTTTACTATTCTGATTTTGAATTCATGAATATGTGAGAATTAAATTTAAGACTATGAAGTTTACGAACCACGTACTATCGTAGTAATGTAAGTGATGCTATGGGTGTTCTTTACATATATTAAGTGTATATGGGGTTCATCACTATGTGTCGATGGGTATAACCCAAAATACTTGGAATTTGGACATGAGATCCTTATTTCAATGGAATAAGACAAGATGAATTGTTTTTTTATCTAAGAGTGGAGTATTTTAATAAGAACATCAAGGAGTTATAGCTCCTTTCAATCTTATTGTCAACAATAACCAAATAAGTTGTTTGAATTGGCTAAATGTTTAGAAGTGTTTGAATTTGGATGTTCTTTTGATTTGAATTAGTAACTTAGTTGTTTAGGAAATGATCCACTGGGCTATGTGCTCACCCCTTCCCTTCTTATTTTTCAGGAAATTGAATCATGAAGGCTACTGAGATTTGTTAGGATTTTAAATTTGGAAAGTTTATATGTTAGGGCATGTTGCCCAAGTTTTGCTTATTTAAATTAAGACTTCTGCTAAATTTCATTTTTAATTTTGGCTATGTATTCTTTTGTTATTTGAAATTCAAGTATCTACTTCTTTATTACTTTATTGAATGAATAAAGATTAAAGATTTTCTTTTATCTCCTTGTAATAGTCTTATTGAATTAAAGTTAAATTGTTTCGGTTGTGGGCTCATTATAGATTAATAAAACTTTTGAAATAGAATGTAATGCAAGTTGTGTACTTGTAAAAGGTAACATGGATCGGCCCGCCTTATGGTTAAGTCCAATTGAAAGTCTTAGGGGTCGGGGAGTGACAAAGGTGGTATCAGAGTCTAAGCATTACTTGGTGAGCAAAAAGTATAAAGTTTCCTCTGATACCAAAGGTGGTATCAAAACTCTGTTATTAGAAACATTGGGCTAGAAATACAAAGTTAAACCTAAACATGTGTTGTTGGGCTAAAATGAAAAAAGTTAAATCTTACACCAATGGTGGTATATTGGATTTAGAAAGTACGAACTCAATTAGATTTGACCTATGCTTTGAGTTGAAATTTGAATGTTCTACCTTCTATTTTGAAATTGAAAACTATTTTGGAAAGTGTTTTCAAAAAGGAAGGGCATGTTTTGTTTGGATACAAAGACTGCAAGTTGAGCTGATAGAGAATAAGCCTTGTCCCAAGTAAAACTAAACTTTGAAAGGAAGGTGGGTTATCCATCCCTAAAAAGCGCAGTTGCTAAGCAGACTTCGATTTCACCGCTCGATCTGGAGGTTGTCCTACCAGCTTGTACGACTGGTCTAAGTTGAAAAACACCTTATTTTCTATAAAATAAAATTAAAAGGTAAAAAATTAGGGCAAAAAACTAACTAGAAGTAAAAAAAGATGTCAAATGTGGTGTCTTGATTAGACAGAGGTTGTGAGTCGACTAGATTGAAAAACTAGGTCTAGGAGAGTGACCTTAGATATAAACATAGGTGGACTAGTGGATCAAAAACATAAAACATTAGGACATAAGTTATAGACTGAAAATGTGTGAGAACTGAATCTTGTTTGATCAGGACAAGAGATCGAGAAGATTTTGAATCTCTAGTTTCTATGTAGTATGGGATGCATAAGGATTCGGGGCTATGGAGGGAGCCTAGGCTTTGAGAATGATGGACCATGCTTAGTGAATGATTGGTAACTTTGAAATAACTTGTTTTTTTATGCTTGGCTGGTATGGGACGGTCAGGTATAGTGAGCTCGGGACACCTCATTTATCGAGACATTTGGGAAATTGTTTGGGCGTGGCAATATCCAGAGTAAAAGTTAAAGTGGAAGGGCTAGAGTGGTATGAGACACTTGAACCTAAAAGCTTAGATGGAAGCTTGAAATTTTGCTATGCTAGTGTGAAATTCCTTGATTGTATGATTGTTTGGAAAGCATGCTTGATTTGTTTATATTTATGTCATATGAAACCAAATCCTGTGCCGAAGAACAAAATAACCTAAAAGAATAAAGTGATAGACTACTGAACAAATCAAGAACCTAGAAACATAAATCAAGAGTCATGATGGCACGAACAAAACGAAAGGCTTAGAATTGCAAACTTATTGAACGAATATGGACAAGGTAGCTTTCTTCTCAAGTCTGGAAATGCATTTTGTATCCCGAAGATAAGGGAAGATGGGTTGTGTGCCCTAGATTATGATTATCTTAGATCTTTCATTGGGATGGCTAGATCCAAGAGATACACTCCCAGAGCTGCCACATCTAGCGAAGACGTTTTAGAAAAGGCCATAATTCTAGAACAAGAGCTCCACCTAGAACAAAGGTTGAGTTGAACGAATAAGAGGCCTGGGAATGAAAAAGATTAAGTGGTTCAGAAGAAAAGTATGAATGGTAGGAATGCACCATAGAGACAAGGGCAAAATAAAGACGAGTCAAGGGAGCAAGCAAGCAAAGAAACAAGGGTTGTGCTATATATGCAAACAAAAGGGTCATCTTGCTGGGGATTACCTGACTACTCTTGCTCAAGGTCCTTAGCAATAACCACCATTGGGAGGAGGTCATGACGATCGCCCTCAAGGGAAGCAATAGCAACAAAATGCCAATTAGGGAAAAACCAAGGCCGTGGTTAGAACCAAACCAGAATGTTTGCTGCTAAGGCTCAAGAAGACCAGGTCCCTGCAGTGGAAGGTACATTTTGTTTGTTTAATGTTGCTATGAGAATATTGTTTGACTCGAGTACCTCTAAGTCTTTTATCTCTGAAGAACTAGCTGATAGGTTACAACTTGTGAAAAAACACTACCCGTAACTTTGAATGTGTCCATGCCAATAGGGACCACGGTGACTTCAGAAGGAATGTGTAGTTGTGACTTATGGTTTAGGGATAAACTCTTAATAGTTGATCTATGTACCTTACCTTTTTATGGCTATGATGTAATCTTAGGGATGGATTGGTTAGACTGGTACCAAGCCCAAATAGATTGTCCTAAAATACAAGTGATCATAACCCTATCTTCGGGGGAGTCTTATAGAATGAACAGAGATATGCAGAGACTACCGAGGAATCCAATGGTAGCTATGATGAACTGCTTCAGGCAAAAAAATCAGTTCGAGAAACTCTCTAAAGAAGAACATGTTGAGCTGAGAGGATATAAGACCTAATAGTGGTTAGTGAGTATGAGGGTGTGTTCGTAGACGACTTACCCGGATTACCACATGCTAGAGAATTAGAGTTCAAGATTGAACTCCACCCTGGAACCAACCCTATCACCATTCCTCCTTATAGAATGGCACCAATAGAATTGACCGAGTTGAAGTTTCAACTCGACAAGCTTTGAGGAAAAGGACTCATCAGGCCAAGTGAATCACCTTGGAGAGCTTTGATATTGTTTGTAAAAAAGACGGATGGCTCAATGAGTATTTGTATCGATTATCGAAAGCTAAACCAAGCTATAGTGAAGAATAGATATCCTTTGCTAAGGATTGATGATGTATTTGATCAATTGAGAGGAACATCTCATTTCTCAAAGAATGATCTTAGGTCGAGATATCACCAATTGAGAATCAAGGAGTGTCACACCCCGACCCCCGGACCGGATGTTGTGTCTGTAAATCTGTGGCCCCGTCGTCGGGCGTCGTCCGGCTCCAAGCTCGGCGCGTGGTCCGCCGAGGCCCCGGGCGTGTGACAGATGTCATCATCTATCGTTCTACCTCTATACACGAGGTTTAAATCATTTCTTTAATTTCAAATAATCATTTTAATCATGCTTCACTAAGCAATTGGTTTTCAAATCAAGTTCACCAGATGTTCAAAATCATATTTTTTACTGGAAATCAAGATAATAGTAGTGGAAGCACATTTCGGATCAAATCTTACTAAATTCATTGAACATTGTATAACGTACCATAATTAAAAATCATCAATTTATCAATCAAGATAAAACAGTGTTCAAAATGGTAAAAACAGTCCTATATATACATATATAAAAATATGATACATGGCTATCTGGCCCAAGTTCAAACATATATCGTAAAAACTGTACAAAACATAGAGATAGTTTTAACAAAAATATCACTCTCTCTCTACAAAATCCTCCAGTCTCTGGCCTGCATCCTCACTGAGCGCTGGGTTCATGAGTACTTGTAAAATAAAAATGGGGTGAGCTCGAAAACCCAGTAGATCTCCCCTACACATCAATAGCATTATACAAATGAGCATACGAAACATGCAGACAGTTTCAATCATTAGGGCGTTTCAAACACTTAGTCAGTTTATCTATTGCGCTCTAATATCAGGAATTTACCATCTGATATCAGGAATTAACAGAAAGAGTGAACCACCCTCGGTATCCCAGTTGTGGTCCTGAACACAATCAGGCACGACATCTTTATAACACAGAAGTCTACCTCTGAGACCACGACCCAAGAAGATACTGA
>JAJIYU010007399.1:0-19211 GCA_030144865.1 Tinospora cordifolia | reverse complement strand
TATATATATATATATATATATTATAAATCATTATATAAAATATGTCACTTGTTATCTCATGTTAATCGCTATATTACATTACTTATATTCAATCAATCCAATATCATATATACATATAATCTGCTATTAACAGTTTATGTATGTAATTTGCTATTAACAATTTATGTTTGTCCTACCGTTATACATATAATCTATTAATATGCTAATCTGCTATTTTCCTCTGCATCATATCTTTTATGTGTAAAGACCTTCTAAACCATGATATTGATCATGCTTTGTAATTAATGTCAACTCCTAATATGTGTGTGTGTATATATATATGATTAATTTCAGTATGTAGATGATCATGCCAACCGCACTATTACCAAATCAAATACATGTGTGTAGCCTTGTATATACATGTATTACATGAAATTCTAAAATTGATTTTCCATCTTAAATAATCTTTTTTTTACATAGTAATGCATGTTTGAGACTTTTCCTTGATATATATATGTACCCATGAAACCAGAATTTTCACCTGATTTATTTTATTTCTTAATATTCTATATACATTAGTAATTCTATAATAATAATAATAATAATAATAAGAAAAAGGAATGAGATGATTGTACCTTATGAAGTATTTTCACAAGCACCCTCTTGCCACAAGGTTACCTTGAGGAATGAGACGATTGAGGGGTGAAAAAACTAATATATATTCAAAAAACGTGGGTGTTTGAAATAAAAGAGAGAAAAATAATAAATATTGTTTTGGCAGCCTCAATATATTTGTCTCTTCTGATTTTTTAAGGAGGAAAATTATAACAACCGAGGCCTACTATGTACCGATATTTTCCTTACCTTAGCCACCACTGATTCGGTGTAGGGTTTTGTTCTAGACAAGACTTGGACTCGAGTCTCTCAAAAGCGTTTGACACAATGAGACACCCTCGAATGCACATTTAGCCCAGGAATTTTCCCGGAGTCGGACTGATGTGGGATATTACAATCCACCTCCCTTGGTACCAATCTTGTCTTCGAGATTCACACCTCTAGTACACATAGAGCGGCTCTGATACCATTTGCAACAATCTAAGCCCTCTGTGATGATATTGTCCTAACCTTAGCCGTCACTGACTGAATGCAGAGTTTTGTTCTTGGCAAGACTTGAACCTGAGTCTGCCAAAAGCGCTCAGCATAATGAGAAACTTTCAAATGCACATTTACCCCAACAAGATGGAAGATGATGCTCCAACAATTTAAGAAGATGACATCACCATTTGAGGTTGAATAGTATGTTGGCTCATGGTGAAGAAAAATAATGATGGAGTTGTTGAGAGATGAGAGTTCAAATGACATTAATAAGGAAGAAAGAGAAATTGATTTTGTAACACTCCATATTTTATTTTGACACGTAAATTAATTTAAATAAAAATAAATGATTGTAAATACATATATTTGTACGAATTATGTGTGTGTGTGTGTGTGTATATATATATATATTAAAAATATACGATACGTGAATAAATTAATTAACTAAAGTAGTAAAAATGATAATAATTTTTATGTAAATAAAAAGGAAATAAATAAAATTTTAAAAATAGTAAATAAATATAAAATGTCCGAAAACAAGATTTAAATGTTTATTACAATATTTATTAAAGAAATAAAATAAATCACATTAGTTAAAGTTGAAAAAAATAAAAAAACAAAAAGGATATTTATAGCGGTCTTTCTTACTAACTTCGAAAAAAATGGAGAACTGGGCAAAAATTTTCTTTATAAACAGTAACCACGGGTATTGTTCACCTGTGGATACTGTTCATGTGGGCACTATTCATCACATTTTATATTGCAAAACAGAGAAACGAAAATAGAAAGAAACGAAGAAATTCTAAGTGACTAAGGTAAGATTTTGAAGCCTTAAACTGTTATAAAAATAATTATGTTTGAATAGAAATAAAAGGCTTTTAAATAGTCCCACATTGCTAAAGTTGAAAAGGAATAGCTAAGATATAAGATGATAGTGTAATAGTCTCTTTGGTTGAAAGAAAAAAGAGACAATGGGCCCATCTTCATGGATATAATTGAAATATATTATTTAAATGATTCAAAGACAATGGTCTTGGGCCTTGGGGCCTTGGTCTTTGATTCATTAAGCCCTTATCTTATTTTTTAAATTTAAATTTTTGAATTAAAACTGTCATTAACTGTCTTAAGACAGTTTTTGACAGTTTTTGACTGTTAATTAGTTTGGTGGCTATTTGAAAATTCGTACCAATTCAAACACACGTTTTCTAATTAATGTATAATACATTTTTCTTTTCAGTAAAGAGTATCTTGATCAACAAAGAAAGAATTCCATAAATTTTTATTAATTCCCGTTTGACAAAAATCGAATTTTGGTGTTGTAATTCGATTTGAACAGTTGTATCCTGGGAGACAGATTCCATAGTCTTCAAGCACTCGGGAAGGGAACAAATTATGTCTTAGGACATTGCTCTCGCAAGCCTCTGTTCTGATTTTTCTGTTCTCCTTATAATTATTTTATTTACATTATTAGTATTTTCTAACATAAACTTGTTCAAATCAATTCCCATAGGGTAACAATATCAAAATCGCAAAACTAATCGATTATTTGAGGTTTTTAAAGAACGGAATGATCCAGAGAGAATTGAGCTCAGATCTTCCTTTTAAATCGATGAATTAGTAATTCTAGACTAAATTTTGGAAGTTTTGACTGTTCATTGGCAGCTTTTGATGGATCTACGAGTTTTTGAGAGAATTTGGAGGTTTTGGAGGGTGAAAATCTTTTGGGCAAATATAAAACTTGATCTGCTTGACGTTTGAGGTAACAGTCAAAATTAAAGTTATTCTATTCTGAATTTTGAAAAAAAATTATATATAATTTTATATGCCGATGTGGTGAAATAGGAAATCTAAAATTTTGAGGACCTTTTTCGTAAGGAATTTCATGTGGATGGGCTTTTGATGGTGTATAACCCCAATAAAAGTTTAGTTGGAGGCCACATAAATGTAGAGAACGAAAGTTTGTACATATCGACACCAAATTCGTGAATTTTTTATATCAAATAGATTTTTGGTGAATGATTGACCAATGAGATTATTTATGAAAATTTAGGAAATTAAAAAAAATGATTGGAAAGCTTATTTATTTTATTTCTTGCTGTAAAAGTATGATATTTGAGCAAAAAATTAATGTTAAAGGTTATTGAGACTATTTGAGGTAATGCGCAGCAATATGTGAGGCTTAATGTGTGTGTAGAATTAAAAATAAGAAAATAAATACGTTAGAAATTATTATAAAAATGAATTAAATTTGATTTGTGCATATGAAATTGTGTTTGATAAGTTAACTACGGTGAATGAGAACCTAGATTTTGGGAGTGGATAGAAATTGGTTGAACAATAATTTTGGTGAGTAATAATTATTTCTAGTATTATGTGAATGGTAATATTATGTCAAGACCGTTGATTTTTATGAAATAAGAACTTATGCAAATGATAATATATATATTAATTATATGAAATGATGGATTATACATTGTTGAATTTTACAGTAAATTTGAAAGTGGCTAATTATCATATCAGAAAGCGAGATACGTGCCCAACGGGATTAGTTGTTGGTATTTTGTGAGTATTTCTTTATATTAGTTATTTATATTGCATTGTAGATGTAAAATGGATTTGAATGTAAGCATGCCATTTGTATTGCCATATTTGTATTTGTTTTGAAATGCATGAAATTTTATTTATACGACAACGTGTTTTGGATTTGCAAAAACATATCTAAAATGCGATATCATTTCGATGGACTGAGCCATAGGGAATGTGACAATCCTTGAAATGATTGTGGAGTTGGTGATAATTAGAGGTACAGTCTACTATTGTCTTGACCAGACAAGAAGTGAGACCGACTCTACTTCTGAAAGATGTGGATGTGCATATGTTTATTAAATGATACATTAAAAATAACATGATCACTATGTTAAATGCATGTATGTATGACTTAAATGTGCATGATGAATTGAATCGTTTTAGCTAATTTGGTTTCTACATGATTATTTAAATGCATCTAAATGTCATAGATAAAGATTTTTTATTGGCCATGTTGTCGCTCATGTATTATCTTTAACATTTCACGAATAGATAAGAAAGGAAAAAAACCAGTACAAAAAAGGTAGTCGACTCTTCAGTCACTGTTGTGTGCGTAAGTTTAATTATTATGTGGGTTGTATTTTTGTATAATTATAATTATTACTGTATATGTAATATCATTAGAGGGATTTTGATCTATTTATACTAGTTAAGAGTGTGAAACTTTGTAAATTATGAACTATGAGTTATGATTGATGACAACATGTGGTTTACTATTATCTGATGTGAACTGGTGGATTGATAATGTGTTTATTAGGTGATGAATTTGCTTGTGATAAGTCCAAATTTTAGGGGAGACTCTGTCGAAATTTTTGTATGGATATTGAGTAGTATTGAGTATAAGATACTAACATAGTATTATATACGTAGGTGTAGCGTATATAGTATTATGTGTCAGTCGTGAAGTCACGTTTACAGAGTAGGTTGCCACAGATTTATAGGTTGTTGACCAAATCATAAATAATGATAAATCCTTTCCATCCTCATCTCATTAAAATTCTACTTTTCTAAAATCTCTATCTAATATCAACTATAGCCCCTCTTTTTCCATGTGTTAAAATATCTCTCACATCAGTACTTTTGATTGCCCATGCGACCATTTTTTATTGAATCTCAAGATTTCCTTAGGATCTTCTATTAATCCATTATAACCCTTCATTTTATTTATCAAAAGGTCATAAATCATTTATTACTTCAAATAGAATTTCTCCATTATATATATATATACATATGTGCAAAATAGTAATATGTCTTAGTTGAATTGCTATTAATTATTAATACTATACGATTATTATGTCACATGTATTATAATTTGACTAAATTAGACATTTCCTCATTTTTTATACTATTATTATTTTATCAATTAAATTATTTTATTATTATTATTATTTTGAATCTTCATCCCACTAAATTAAATGTATTTTATTTATTTATTTATTTATTTATTTTGTCAATTATTACAATAAATAAACATTTTAATCCATAAAAATAATTCAAACAAAGGCTTACAACAATCAAAGGTGCATATTGGCCACCATAAAAGTCCAAACATTAACAAAATAAAAGTATCTCAATCTTTGCCCAAGGGACAATCATATAAAAATCCATCAGGATGATACCTCCAACTGTAACAAGGTATTAACTTTAATAAAAGCATCAAATAAAAGTTTCAAAAAAATGCAAAGTCAACTCCTCATACTTAAGTACAAAAAAAGGATATGTTAAAAATTGAAGGAATAAGCTTAAAGAACCTATTATATTCTTCGTAACTTTTACATTAGATGTGAAAAACATATAGAACAACAAACAAACAATCACATGCAAACATCAAGCAATTCAACATAACTTTTTGTTTTAATTGAACTATCTCTACTATGAAGAATATTCCTAGGTGTCTCTTTCAACATCTTGCCTATCGTGGATCTCAAAATCATAATTTCAATAGCCATAAATCACTTAAAATAACAGTCGCATCACAACCTACTTGTAGCACTTGAAAGTACCTAATTTGTGTGTTAAAGGAACACCATCTAAGGTTCACAAATGACACTTAAAATAATGTCATCCAAACAAGCGAATTGCTATTTTTAATTTAAGTGTTTTTCATGTGTTCGATACCATGATCTCATCCTTATATCTCGTCATAATAAGCAACGCATGCATAACATCGATCATATCTCAATTGTCATATGTCATAATACATTTTATAAATATCATTGTCATCAAAATTCAATAAGCATGCCAAACATAAACTCATGCATATATAATAAAATGTTCAAAATATATGTAAATATCATGACAAGAGCCATCAACCAAGCCACAAAGTATGTCTTAGCATGTCCCTAAAGTACAAACAACAACTTATACAATCAATTTTATCAACTTATATTCATGTAAAGTAGAATGTAAGAATAGCTTACGATTTCTACTTTATATGCTTTCTGATATTGTTGATCTTGCTTATTGTTTATGTATCCTAAGGAGGTAAGGTCCAATTTAATATTCCAAACGGACCATTATTGTAACACCCCAAATTTTTAAAAAAATGTTTTATTTTTAAAATACTTAGAAAACTTGTAGCACCTCGCTTTTTGAGACTCAACAATATTTGGCAAAATTTTATGAATTGTCCTTATTTAATAACAATGACATATTTATCTAACTACATAAGTTAGGATCTTCGAGAGATAGACGTGCTACTTAAGATCTCTGTCAACAATCTGTGTCATGAATCTCAGCAAGTAATAAAATAATCATTATTTTCAAGGCATCAAAATATGCAAATCATATTTTCCTCAATCGTTCTTTCAATGACGTTACGTAGTGATGAATGATGACAATTAAATAATTATTTACCATTTCTACGTGCATGACTAACTTGATCTTTTAGGTGATATCTTGTACTACGGTAAGGTGTTAAAAATCCAAGAATATTTGGAAAACCCACGTTGGCTAAATAATATTTGCCTATATTAGATAAATAAACAATAACTAGTGTTAGCATATTTATTATAAGATGGTTACTTATTTATTCAAATTAAAATATTATGTGCTACCTTATGGCACAATAAGCTTATCAACTCTAGTAGCTCTAACGACATCTCGTAACAAGCGACTATCATGTGCTAAACCCTACCAATCAACAATGAAATATGTCAATTTCATATTGAATGCACATGCTACTAAAACATTTTGTTTTATTTCACCTTTTCTTTTGTGTCCCCTAGGTTGTTCAATGACAGGTAATTTTGCATGTATATAAATGTCATCTATTGCACCAACAACATCCTATAGAATAATATAAGTGAATGATGAATAAGAGACGATTAGAAAATAGTTTAAGTTATCAAAGAAAATATAGTTTAGTTAACTCAAAGAATTGATGCCAATATCTTTTTGTAGCTTTGTCTTGTGGAGAATTGTTCTTAGTTGCTAGTTTGACCACGTCTTTATACATTTTAAGAAGAGCTTGGAGAACCCTATGAAAATAACGACTAATTATGTGACAAGAATAAATAAGTATAAATGTCGCTCGTTTATTTCTTTGATCATGCCCAACTATGATGAGAAATAAAGTTAGTTGCTCTACAACTATAATATGTCAACTATCAACAAGTCCATATATTCGTAAACTATTACATAGCCTAAAAAGGAATTCTCATCATATGAAGTTGCTCATGACAGTGTGTGTCAGACTCTTAGTACAAATGTCTTATTAGTAGTTTTTCATCCTTTCTTTTCAATATTGAGCTTGTTATTCTTGAACTACGTATTATGTGAATAATGGTGTAGATGATAAATAACATCATTATAGCAGCTCCTTGTTTACTTTTTTCATTTCTTGTCATCTTATTATTCTTTTTCTAGTATGAGAATCATATTCTCCTCCATAGTTTTTAATATTTTAACTTATAAATTACATAAATTACATTATATAAATAAATAAAAGAACGTGCACATGACTATTCTTTTTTTAAATAAATAAATAATGCAACAAAAAAAATCTAACAAAGAGAAATATGTGTATGTTGGCATGATTGATAAAATAATTTATAAATGAATAAATAAATAAAACATGCACATGCGGTCATTCTTTTTATAAATAAAGAAACAATGAAACCAAAAAAAAGAAATAATCAAACAAAGAGATTTATGTACATGTTGGCATGTTTGACAATAGTTTTTAATAACTAAATAAATAAATATGCATGTGATTGTTCTTTTTTAAATAAATAAACAATGCAACCAAAAAAGAAATAATCTAACAAATAGAAATATAGGCATGCTGGCATGAATGCCATAATAGTTTTTATATTGATAGATAATTCAGTAAGGAAAAAATATATCATACACATATTAAATAAAGAAATTAAAAAAATATATATGAGAAAGAGTTAAAGAATAATACTTACAACCTTGAATCTTCAACTAAAAAAAAATTTAAGCACCAAATTAGGTTTCTTCAAATTTTTTCAAGAATAAAGTTAAAGGCATAAATGGAGTGATCTAAATAAGTCTTTCAATGAAAAGTTTCAAATATGATAACTTCAAATTGGGTGATCAGAAACTTGTCTCTTTCCAATCAAAATTTTATTAAAATCCAATCAAGATTTTAACGTCTAAATATTTATATTATTGAGACTTTCTGATATAAAATCGATATTTTTTTATTAGATTTTATATCATAATATACAATATCCATTTGTCAATTTCCATCTTATACTTGAAGATCGCAGAAAGTTCTAACAATCGTGAACAGAAAGTCCATATTTTCATGTGAATACCAATTTTTCTATGGAAATTTTTTTTTCCCACCCTTATATGTAAGAAAATAATGGGCAAAAAAAGTTGGGGTTGAGAAAATTGAAAAAAAGAATTTTTTTACATCTTTTTCCAATCAAACACTCGAAAATAGGATTTTCGCAGGAAAATAAAAATTGTCTCGAGAAAATCTTTATTTTCTCTACAACCAAACATAACCTCAATGTTGACTTCATGCACTCATTTGAAACACCTATCTAAGGTTTCTTCATGCATAACTTAGTTTACATCCTTACTTATCTAAGGGTGTATTCATGATTATTTGGGATATATTAAAACAATGGACCTCAATTTCACCCTTGCATGCAAGTGGTAGGTTGAACCAACGTTTGTGCACCCTAAACCCTAGTTGGGTTGTACAAGTGTTTTTGGTCATTTTTCTAGTGGAGTATAAACTTGATTTCTTGCTGGAAAGGGCTAGTTTTCATCCCAAAATATGAGATAGCATGCCGTGGTTAAATTGGTTTGCTTGTGAGGCCATTTCAGAGTGATTCCACACATTGAAACTTCACCACTTGCATGATTTTCAAGCATGGTTTCAAGGCTAAACCAACATACTTTAGTGTTTCAATGATGTTGTTAAGAGGCTGAAACTAGAGAGGTTTTGTGCCCTGAAGGTGACACTTGGCCAATTTTTGTGCACAAAACTACACACATACTACAATTCCCCTATTGGTTTCTAATTATGAAACTAGAGTTGTTGTGCATAGTTCTCATTCCCTATTAAAGATGACCATAATAGATTTTGTTACGTGGTTTCCTACTGGTTTTGTGATTATTTTCAATAAAAAAGAGTGGTATGTTTCCTTTGGTTGCTTGCTCCTCAAGCTTGCCTAGAAATGTCTACAACGTACTTGAAAACTTAGTTTTGGATCGCCCATCAAGACAAACATGCGTTAATGGTGTCTCAACACCTAAATAACACTACAACAAACTTGGCTTTTAGCAACGAATTTTTTTTTATTGTTGTTAAAACTTTGTAGCAATAAAAAAAATTTGTTGCTAAATTTGTTGCTAATAGTGTGCGACTGCAATACATTAGTAATAAATAATTTATTCATTGCTAATAACCTCTTTAGTAACAAAATATTTTTGTTGCTAAAAAAGTATCTATAACAACAAATTATTTTATTGCTAAAAGTTTATTTTAGCAACAAATTAATTTTTTACAAATTTAGATTTTAGTAACAAAATTTTAAACTTTAACAACAATATTTTTTGTTGCTAAATTATGTCACTGGCAACAATATTTGTTGCTGATAGTTATTCATAACAACAACATTTGTTATTATTTAGTTGCTTTAACAACAAAAAAAAACTATACTGAACAAATTTTTTTTGGAGTAATTTATATATTGATAATAATAATAATAATACACATAAGTTTTACTTTTGCATAAATATCTTTTTTCTGCATAAATATCTTTTTCCTTAAAGAAAAAAAATAGAAATTGGTACAACATGTTTATAAAATCTCTCAACTTGAAGGTAGTGTGGCCTGAGAGAATTTAACACTAATAAAACAATGTGCAATGAGCCAGTGACAACAGCCTGGCACTAAAATTTTGCTCTAACAATATAGTTTGCAAACTTCAAGGAACACTTCCCAAACAATTTCTTACTAGATCATCGTTTAGTAAATCTCGACCATCTACTCCATATGAAGGGGTTGATGAAATTCTCTTTCTTCTCATACAATCAGATGTAAATAGAGGGTTCCGTGATCTATCATCTAGAACATCCTCAGTTATTTTAAATCCAAATATTGCATGAAGACATTCATCTAACACCTGATAATTTGGTTAAGGCCTGATGGTTATACTAACATAAATGCAAAAGAAAGGAGCATTTTACAATAGATTCATATAATGGAACTCAAAAATAAGCAAAATTCTAATAGTTAAAGAATTATCTATAGAATAAGAAATATACATGGTAATGTGATACCTTGATTTAGATTCACTATCAATACCAAAAGAGCATGATAGTTTTACTTTTACCTTAACAATAGCTGTTATGCATGTTTTTCCAAGTGGATCAAGAGTGCTTCCAAGATTTGCCTTCAAAGGTCTGGTTGTGTAGTTTCAAGGGTAGGGACTCGAAAACAGGTTTTACTCAACACTTCCTCTATAATAGTTGAAACTCTCCTCCAACAACCAACCATAATGCTCGAGTAGTGATGTGATACAACCCTAAGGACTTGTAAGAAACTATAGAGAATAAATATACCATTTGTAGATCACAAGAATCAATTTCCACCCTTAACATATATTTTTGCATATGAGTCAACTATCGACCCCTAAATAAATAAAAAGACAGTTAAGAAAAAAATAGTTTCTTTGGATATTTGAAACCAAATGGATTGTAGCAATGCTAAGAAATAAGGAACAAGGAAGCCTGAGATTTTTGACAAGAGAGGACATTGTTGTCATCCAAATTTAGTGGAATAATTTATAAATAGATATAAACTAAGTATACCATTGTGCTTTGAAGATTTCATAGTGCTTTCATTAGACATTAAATAGAAATTACCTCAAGAAGATTGTTGAATTCAGATTCTTTTTAAATGCTTCGGTCCCCTAAGCCTCGCAAAAGATCATTCCCAAAACAGAAATGCCGACAGTAGTATATTTGCAACATGAGCATAATGTGATTCAACTTAGAATAGACTCTTGAAGAAGTCAAGTATAGTTTGAAAATTTTTAACCAATAATGAAAGTAAGAGAGAAAAAGATAGGAAGAAAAGTATAAATCATGAACACATATATTTCCAAAGCTATTCTTAGCATATGCATCACTCTCATTCCCACACACATGAAAAGTGACCCAAAATGTTTGAGCGAAACCTATAGAAGTCATGCATGTGAAATTGTATATAGAATTTCTAGCAGACATATGTCATAAGCCATGATAAAAGTACCCAAAGTAATGATATTGAGAAAGAAGTATTGTGTGACTGTGCATCCATACCTCCAATGTAGCAAGGCTATTAGAGAACATCTCTATCGTCCATGTTCTAATCAGCACAAGTAAGAGAAATAACAAATAAACAATCATCAGAACCCAATAATGCCCATATTTGGTTAAATATTCAAAACCCAACATAGACGGAATAATTCAGAGATGATTTCCTACATAGGTTTCCAAGTGTTATCCTTGGAGGACATGATGAACTATAAACGTTGGAAATTATATAAGTTACTCATGTTTGTTGGTGGAGTTAACTATAATAGTGGGTTATAAAAGAGGGGCAACAACTAGTATGACACCATAGATAAGGGTCCTTTCTTCAAAACCACGACTTTTTCAAGCCCCCTATTTAAACACTATTGATTAATATTCCATACAAAAGCAACAAACTAGACAAAGATTATCACTTATAACAGGATTTAATCAATAAGAAACTTTTCTAATGAAACATGAAAAGAATATTAGACCAAATGTAAATTTAATTATGGAAACCAATGTAAGAACGTACTTGGAATATATCCAATCACCTCTTGTCATTTCAAGACTTGGAAATTGCTCATGACCAGGGACATTTGGAGTTTTTTCCTTTTTCCCTTGGAGAATTTTTTGTAGGCTTTGGAAGTGCAGGATCAAGGGGAGTTTCACTCAGTTCATTCAACTAAGAGAGCAACTTCCTTACCGATACTGCAATCTATCCTCTATCTTGAGGTTTCTGTCCCCCTAAAAGTAAAAGAAGATCTAGTGCACACAACAAGAGCAGACACACAATATCAACAGTAAAAGCAGCAACTTCAGATTCCTTTAGTATCACATAGGCTCTATCGCATGATCCTCTCAGTTTGCATGTCCCACATACCTGCATTTTAGATTTTGGAACAAGCAAGTCATTAAAGTAAATGTTTGATTATCTTCTCTAGACAATAATCTACAAGAATAAATTAGGTAGATCAGATGAAAGCTCGATTGAGTCAAGAAAAAACCAAGAAACTGTGAATAATTAGCTAATATGAAGTGTTCGTTTAGATGTCAAAATAATTGTTTAAATTCTTAATTTGAAGTAAGCCCTAGAGACTTTAGAGGGACTAAAAAGTCTAGAGGATAATAATACTAGTAATAACATTAATAACAACACTTCAAGTACATTTTCAAACCGCAAGTAACCACATAGGCATGCAATAGCCCAAACAAAGAGGGCAACTGCTACCTCCTCTGCTGTAAGAACATTGTGAGCCTGGTAAATCCAAGAAAAATAAATTGTTCAATAAGCTGGTTGATCTATAAAGCATACAGGGTAGCCGTAGATGTGGCATCAGCTATTTCTTCTTTTTTTTTAAGAAAAAAGGGAAAGGGGATTAACGTAACAACATTCGTAAGAGAAACTTTTAACAGCACTGTAGACAACATGATAGCTCATTCATGAAACTAAATATCCTTAGATCAATTTAACATTGATGTTCATATCTTTGAATTTGATTCAGGCATAACATCTCCAAGCATTAAAAAGCAATTAAATCTAGAGAAAATCAAGAAAATGGATAGATAGATTACTTCAAGCCTCTCTTATTTCTCGAGTTTAGATGCTTTTGAATCCAGCATCATGACCTCAACCGTTAAATCCATAGAATGCTCGATCCAGTAACTCTTCTGGATCTCTCGCTCGGCTCCTACAAAAACAAACGACATAAATAACAAAGAATAACAATAGCAACAACAACAATAATAATAACAACAACAAAAGTAGATCCAATCAAACGTGTAGCAGCAATTGCAGTACGAGATCGTTGATCGAACTATGCTCGAAACTTTGAATTAAATCTCTTACTCAAAATTGGCAAGAATGAGAGATTTTACAAAAAATAAAGAGAGGATCAAAGGAAACAAATATTTGGTAAATGCTAGATGCCTGCAACTGCAACGCGAGCCCTATAAAAGCTCTTGCATCTTTGGTTATGAGATCTTCTTCTTTGCTGCATCAGCCTCCTCTGATGCACTGGCTCTTGTTCTCCCTCACTCTATTTATAGCCAAAATGCAACCAGAGTTGCAAACAATGATTAGATGTGGAAATAAAACCAGAGATGGTAAAGGTAGAGCTAAAGCATCTCAAACCTCTTCTTCTCCTTCATTCAAACCCTAGGGCTAGACGAAGAAATGGATGGAGAAAACGCTGCATAGGATGTTATTGTTGATAATCTAAAATGAGCGGAATGTCTTGGAAACTTGCTGAATTTGCTTGAGGTCGATGATCAAGATTTTGGTGGTAGAATTATGGAAAATGCTAGGGTTTGGGAGCTTTTTTAGATGGTGAACGAAGATAAAAACAATGGAGGAGAGATGGGTAGATGGATGAGAGATTGAGCACAGAGTAGAGGGACGAGAAGTAAGATGAGCAGATATGTGACGACCATAATTTAATATACAAAAATTTTCGAGCCTAATGTATGAATTTTCTGGAATTTTAGTGGAAATATATGAATTTTTCTCAATTTTTCTAATTTTGAATTTATTATTGAAAAAAATTAGAGTAATTGGAGAAAAATGGGTGTATAATTGGAAATTTGATGAAAAAGTGATTTACTAGTAATTTTAACAATTTTAGAAAAAAAATGATGAAAAACGAGTATATATAAGTGTATATATATACATATATACAAAGGTGAAAAAAAAACAACAAAAAGAAAAAAAAATCAAATAGATGGAATTGGGCCACCTGGGCAGCCCAAGGGCATGGGCCTGGGTAGCCCAGGCCCATATGGGCCGGGCTGGGCGCACAGCCTAGCCCACTCCTCCTTTTCCTTTCTTCCCTCACCTTCTTCCTTCTCTTTCTTCCTAATTTTCAGCTAGGAAAACCAGATTTTTCTTCTAACTTTTCCCATGGTTTTAGCACATGGTATTGGTCATTAATGCATCCCCAAACACTTCTCCTTGTTTGCTGGAACATTGAGCCACGAACCAAGTGCTTTGCAGCCGAATATGATGCTCAAAAGAGGTTGGAATGATCATTCAAACACCACCATCAACACCATAGTTGCAGAAAAACCATTTTGAACACCCCACCTTCAACCCTTTGTATCTCCCTCATCCCACCTTAGATTTGCATGTTCTTATAGTTGTTGGAAAGCTCAGACTACCATCTTCAAGAAGGTCTAAGCCATTGATCACGAGCACGGACCATTTGGAGCAAAAAAGGCCACAAATCTTGCTGTTGGCGATTGCAAAAACCCAGAAACGTGTGTTGTCCGAGTTTTGCGAGGCCAATATCTCACTCATCCGAACTCCGATCTTGAGGTACCATAGCTCGTTTTGAAGCTTATAGTGTGTACTTCAACTTTCATTTTTTGAGAAATACCTGATGACCTCTTAAAACATGTCGAAAATAGTGTCGAAGGGGAGCTGTTCGTCACTGCGAAACCCAGAAAATTCAAACCATTGAGTTTGTCCAGTTTTGCGAGGCCGATTTCTCCCTCATCCGAGCTCGGGTTTTAAGGTAATATGACTATTTTCAAAGCTTGTGATGTCTACTTCATTTTCTATTTTATGAGGAATAGCTAATGAGAACTCGAACCACGTCAAAAAGCATGTCGAAATAGGCTGCCGAACATGCTAATCTGATACTTAGAAATTTTTTTGAAAATCTGCAGAAATACCATAATTTTGTACTCTCGGTTAGGAATTTTTAAAAATACTTAGAGATGTCTGATTTACCTGAAATTTAGAGAATGCATTCATGAAACAACTAAAAATGTTGTGTAAAAATTTGGTCTCAAATAGATAAGTCTAAGGGGGTTAAATAAGTTATCTTTTGACTGTCTGTCATTTGCAATCCGGAAAACAAAAATTTCCTGATATCACCCTTGGAAAACATACTAAACGGGGTCCAAAATTCATGAAATAAAATTATGGAGATACCTTAGGAAGTTTAGATCATAACTAGAAAATATTGCGCAAATCCAATATACGGATTGACAGCAGAAAAATTGTGAATTCCTGCTGCGCAGTTAGAGAAAATAGGACCAGATTTGAGCATCTCTATGATTCCACTAAAAAACCATAGAAAACGGGTCAGAAAATTTGAAACAAAAATTCTTGGGAATATTTGAATGATTTAGATAAAAATTTTCACTCAAATCCAACGGTCGGATTTATCACAGAAAATTCAGGAACTCCACTCTATAGAAAGAAAGGATAATCCAGAATTAGAGGTTCCTGTTATTTCAGTTGGAAAATGTGTCAAATGAAATCGAAAAATAGAAATATAAAATTCTAGTGAATATTTGAAGGGTCTGAATAAAATCTGGAAAGTTTCGCGTAAATCCAACGGCTGGATTGAGCGCAAGAAAATTGACAAATTTACTGCGCAAATTAAACTAAAAGGCTTAGAATTAGTTAAGTATTAAAAATTGGGAATTTTGACCCATTTGACTTGATTTTGACCATATTGACCCAATGTTGGCCAACTTTGACTAAGGTGACCGAGTTTGATCGAGGTTGACCAAGTTTGACTAAGTTTGACCGGTCGACCAGGTTTCACCGAGTCGAATTTTGGGTCGACTAAGACCGATTAGGGGTAGTGGGACCGGAATTAAATAACATTTCATGAGGAACTGAAATCTAGTTAATATAATGCAGATTTGAGCGTATATCGCAGGATTGGGCCGAGTGTCGAGGGGACATCGGTGCACGGGACCCGAGGTGAGTAGTTTGACTTAGTTGTTGTCTTAACTGTATTCCTTGCATGAAAAATAATTGAAATTGTCATCGATTGAATGGTTTCATATGTTTGAACTACATGGTTGATTTGAAATATATGTAGTTGTACATTAATAGTGAGACCATAAGCTCAAGGTCTGAGCGCAGGGTCAGGGTACACGATTCGATTGGATTAGGCTCGAGGACCGAGCGATGAGGTTAGGGCATATGATCTGTGCGCCTAGCCTCAGACCCGCTTGAGCATGACACTTGAGGACTGAGCGCAAGGTTAGGGCGTTCGATGAATGCACCTAGCCCTTGACCCGCTTGAGTGGCCGGTACGCCTGACTCATGACCCGCTCGAGTAATGACCATAGGGTTGTATTGATGATTTAAAACCTAGTCTGGATATAATTTTGAGCTGCATGTATTTAAATTACTTTTCTTTAACTGTTGCACTATTTATAACTGTTTTACTACATATTATGCTTTCAATTACTACTCATGCATACATGCACGGTTTTCAGAGTGCTAGTTAGACGATATATTGGTTTTCCTACTCATTGAGCCACGTTGACTTTTAGGCTCACTTCTCTACTAACATTTCAGGTTCCTCAGTAGCTGATAGAGGGAAAGGCGTGGTGATAGCCTAGTCCCGGAGTGGTCCTCTGTTTTTTTTTTTGTTTCTATCTGAGGTCGGTCATATTTTGTATGTCTGAAACTGTTTAATGGTCAAACTGTACTTTTGGAACATGATAACATGTAATGTATCGTTTACTTTTGCACTTAAATTAAATGGATGTTTAAATTACTCTGATGTGGCATAGATGTCGAGGCTGGAAAGGCTTAACGGCGACTGGGAAGACTCGGCTCGATGAGTCAGTTCGTTGAGCTGCCGTGCCGGTCGGGTCGCCCTTCGGCCTAGGAAATGGGTCCCGACAAGATGAGTAGAGAGATCTAGCAGAGACGAGGTTTTCTTTTTTAATTTACTCGTTGCTATGTTATTTATAAAATAAATAGTAACAAAAATAATGTTTTGTTGCTAAAATAAAATTAAGCAACAGTTTTTGTACCAAAAAATTATTATTTGTTGTTATAAGTGATATTTTGCAACAAAAAGGGTTTGTATTTTGCAACAAAAAGGGTTTGTTACTGTTCTTTTTTTATAAGAATGCAAATGTAGTGTTTTTATTACTACATAGGAGTAATATACATCAACAAAAATATTTTATTTCTGTATATTTTGTTGCTAAATACTAAAATTGTTGTAGTGTAATAATAAGAAAAACACGCTCCCAAGATCAAGAATTATGTAGCACTTGGCTGCAACCTCTCTTCTTTCTTCCTCAAAACATATTTTTGACCTCTCCACTTTGATCCCAATGTAATCTAAGAGAGCCTTTCACCGAAGATTGAATTTTTTGGAGACTTGACATTGGTTTTCCTGGAGTTCTAACGACTGGAACCCATTATACAGTGTCATTATTTAATAATGCTTCCTCATTCCCTGGCTATCCTCACTATATATATATATATAGCTTTCTCAAATTTCCAACAGCTGCGTGTTCATTACCGTAAGTAAACATGAATTATCGGTTGCTCAAGGATTAAGGCCAAACTTTTCCATCATATTATTTTACAAAGCATCAAAACATTTGAGGTTTGAATACCCACTTCTGGTTGTTTTGCCGCCATTAACAAAGGCGTTGAAGCTTAAAAAAATTATATGTTAAAAAGATAAAAGATTTAGGTGTTAATTTTAGGTATGAGTTGAAGTGGGTTACCTATCAAAGTATTAATTTATAAAGTAATGTAAATTTTGATTAGCCACCAGCAATACCTTAGGTCGTATTATACTGATCCCATGACTTTTCTAAGTCTACTTAAACTGATCGCACTCATAATGCCATTTACAATTCTTCCAAAAAATACAAGTAAAACAAAAAACAAATGAAGCCCTTAAAATTGATTGGCAAATATTTTACATTGCATAAAGGTGATCAGCTTATTAAGGCGAAGCATCATATCTTTTGAAGCTAGAAATTAGGCAACAATATTCTTTTTTACTTGATATGCACGATCCATGACTTCTAGAACTTTTTCATTCTCCGAAGAAGAACCATGTGGCTATTGGAGAAACATACATTCCAAACATAATATAACAAACTATATAAATTTCAAAAGCACACAAAGTTTACCGTACAAACATATATATCATGAAATCTTTGAGCATACTAAAAATATGATGCAATTATACCATCCATAAAGATTTTAGGATCATGTTAAATAAGTTCAGGATTAATAATCAATCTTTTAGAAGCATAAATGCTGAAAACAAACTTCTTGTCTTTGAATCGCATAACTTCTTGTCTTTGAATGGATAGTTATATAGCCATCAAAATAACATGTAAGCAATCTTGTCATATTGCTCATCAAGATACGTCAACCATATTAATATGATTCATGCAGGGCCAGCCCCGAGGTGGGGCGCAAAGGGCGACGGCCCTGGCCCCCGTCGCCCTTGGGGCCCCTCATTTTTAGGAACCATGTATATATATAATTAAAAAAATTATAAATTAATTATAAATTAATTTAACCATTATTTTTGGGGCCCCTAATTATCGTTTTACTCTGGGCCCCCGATATTATTGGACCGGCACTGGATTCATGCATCGCAAATGAACTTGCTACATGGCACCGAATGCACTAACAAATACATTCCACGAGTTGTAAAAAATATTACAATTTCTCATTGATATTTATAACATATGTAAACTTTTAAATGTGTTTCATAAGTTAGATTCGATAGGATTTTGAACTCATGTACAATATCTTAAGTCTTACCTGGCTGCAAAGCAATCACGGGACATTATGATCCCAACATTAAAATGAGCAAGGAATATGCCCGCATGTTTCAATGAGAGCACCTAAAAAACCTCATTCAGCTCCACGTAATATAATCAAAGTATGGTTGAACAATCGACATAATATATTTTTAATTAAAAATTTTATATTAAACTCAAGCAAACCTGGTTAGTTTTATTTACAGTGGTTATGCAGATCCGGCTAATTA
>JAJIYU010007398.1:0-19209 GCA_030144865.1 Tinospora cordifolia | reverse complement strand
AAATCAGTTGCAGCGCCACGCAAACAGAGCACCCCCTGTTTTTGCTCATCCCTGCACAGCTTTCCTCTTCATTCTCCTCTGTTGCTCACGGTCCCAGTTGCTCTCTTCTCTGTCTCTGTTTTCTCTTCATTTTCCGGCAGCAGCAGCGGCAATTAAAGTTGCAGCTCGGAGCATTAGACGTAAACCAGCAGTGCTGGTTTTTCTTCTTCTTCTACGGTCTGCACATGAGCAGCAGCAGCTGCAATGGCTGCCGTCCGTCACTCTCTCCTCTGTTTTTTAGATGCAGCCATCGCCATCTTCTTCATTCGGTTTTCATCAACTGCATTAACCAGAATCTAATGATTCAACGCCCTACTCGTCTGGTCGTGGTAGCAGTAGTAGCTGCAATGGCAGCCATCTCCCTCGCTCTCGTTCCTCTAGTTCCCCCTGTGCGTGCAACATGGCTGCTGCAATAGCAGCAGAATAGAGCATCGTTGCTTCACTCCTTTCTTCCCTCTGTTTTCGTTTCTTAAATCACGCCCAGAACAGAGCATCGTTTTCTGCATGCATTCTTCGTTCTTCCTCTCCTCCTTTCTTCAGTCCATGGTAGCCGCAGCAGCGCACGTTCCACCTTCTTTCCTTCGTCCTCCAGCAGCTTCCTCAGTCTTCCCTCTTTATAAATTCGAGCACCGCCAAATTCGAAGGCGCTCGATAGTTCCCGCACCATCTTCACCGCCCTATTCCCGCGTCTCCAGTACGCCACCTTCCTATTATAATTCATCTATCTATTTTTTTTTGTTTTCCTTATTCTAACCATCTTTATTTCGTATAAGGCATGTATGCTTAAATATATATATTAATCTCTTAACTTTTAAATCAAAAATTATTATTATTATCATTATTTTCGTAATTTATTTATTTTAAAATTTTTTTATCATCGTGTTCGCCGGCATCACAATATTTTCATTTATTTTCTTCAACCACGATTTTTAAGTGTTTGTTTAATAATTGTTATTTCTTATTCTATTTATCGCTATTAATTTGTTAAAAATACTTTATTTTATTTATCCAATTATTTGCTCGCAACGTGGCACGCTCGCAAAGTTGCAGGGTGTTACAAAAATTGCTTACTTTGATGGCCAAGAGAAGAAGAAGAGCGAAAACGGAGAAGAATTGAAGATTAAAGGTCAAAGCTTGAGTGTGATGTTTTGTATTTTCTATTCATTGATGTGTGAACTCGATAGTTTGTCTGGCTAGTTTAATTTTAAGTGTAGGGTGTAAATTTCTATTATAGGATCCTAAGATTTAATACTCCAATTAATTTATTTTGATGTGTTGTTTTATGTTTTAGATGTTTAATGCTTATTGTTTACTGACCACGAATACTATGATCACAAATTGTTAAACTAACTCGGGAGAGAAGTTTAGTGGTTGGAAAATCAAAGTATAGACATAGATCAATTGATTTACCAGGAGGTTGTCGATTGTTTAGGAGGTTGCACATGATTATAGTATGCAAAGCATTAGATTGTTAACTGTGCACCTTGAGAGAGGGTATTAGGAAACAAGACTAATAGGTGTTAAGGTGCATCGGGAGAGGGCTTTGATGACAAGTGCTACAACCTACATAACTAGGAGTTTAATTAGTTGGAATATGAATTGAGGGTGGAAACAAGAGAGTTTACAATCCTAGATAATTAATTCAAATAGTTTCAGACTAAGATTTCATTGATTTTAATTGTTTTCAATTTAAATTAGGTTTTTAACAATTCAAATTTGATGAAGAGCATTAATAAAGTGAGTATCGATATTAGATTGGGCTTTAAGATAGTTAACTAGTATCTGTTCCTTGATGACGATACTCGGTCTCTACCATAGATTACTATTGCAATCTAGTATACTTGCGGGATTGTTAACAAGTTTTTAACCCACATGCAAGTCTTATTGAAATCAAAATAATAAAGTAAAACTTGGAAATATTTTCCACCTTGATTGCTCAATCCCTATGATTTGTATAGTCCAAGCTCTTCGATCCTTCAACCTTGAAAATCAAGACTAATGGGTTATTTATGTGTTTCTAACATTCTTCGATCACAATCTAATGGTCTCTTACCTTATATGGTTCATAATGGTCAAAGAAAGCACCCTAGATGAGCTTAAACATGGCCTCAGGTCTGTGTACCACAGTGAGAAAAGTCATTACCGCAATAACTGGTGTGCAGTGATGAAAAAATGTGTAATGATCTGAATTTTTGACATTAAGTCGAGGAGTTCGACTTATATTTTCATTTATCACTTAATGAATTATAAATAAAAATATATAATTTTACAAGAATTGTATAAATTAATGCGTATGACTTTTGGGCAATAGTATTAATTAATATGTGTATTGATTGAGAAATGATAGTAATAATAGTAATATAAGTACATTAATAATGAATATATATATATATATATATGCAGTGATATAAGAATATACAATTATGTGACCAGATGAGATAAGAGAGATTTCATAAAATGAGATGATATATAAATATATACATATATATAAAAACGTTGCATTTAATTGATTATGGGCTGGTTTTTGTGATATATATATATATATATATATATATATATTGGATAAAGTTAGTTGAAAAAAATAGATAAATAAAAATGAAATGATTAAATGAATAAAATGAATTTTTATATCATGGAATAACTCAATAAATTAGTCCATATATATTCATGCACATATAATGATATACAAAAAAACAAAATGGGCATATTTTGTTGGAGAAAAAAAAAAAAGAGAAACAGAAAAACAAAAGAAGGGATAGAGCTCCGAGGTATGACGGATAAGAAGAGAAGATTATGACTCTTATCTCCTCATTAATTCATGGTGGGACCCACCCAAATCTTTCCTATATGTGTGTTGCTCCCTTGTAATTCAATCTCAAGCTCTCATCTCTCATTATTTAAATGTGCTCATCCGGGAAGAAAGAATGAAAAAACTAGAGAGGAAAGAAAAACAAAATAGAGGAGAGGAAGAAAAGAAAATAAAAGAAAAAGAAAAAGAAGAAAAAGAGAAGGAAAAAGAAAGAAAAGAGGAAAATAAAAGTTCATTCTCAAAGATCTGACATTTTAGATAAATTATTTTTATCTTTTTTCAATTCACAATTGTTATAAAAATTGTGAATTGTAGTTTTTATAAGATAGTTTTTAATAAAGGTATTAGTTTATTATGTAACCCAAAATTATGATATATTTTTTCTAAGAATGAAACTACACAATATATATATATAGGGCAATATAATGTTAAATAATAGGAAAATGTTATATAATGTTGTATAACATTATGAAATACTTATTAAAAAAAATGTGTAATATAGGAAATAATTAAATGTTTCCTATTCACTGTATTGAACCGCCAAATTTATGAAAATAACCGGTTATTGTGTACCAAAGGTGGGACACATGTAGACAATACATGTTTCGTTTGGTACATTAGGTCAATATTAGAGACTTATTAGCACAAATTGACCTTGTTGACCACGTTGACCCTATTAATCATACAAGTGAGTGAGAATTAGGCCTAATTAGAATTGATTCTACTGACCAAAGTTGACCAAATACACAAGTGGACCACAATTGACCGAGTCAATCCTTTGATTGATCAAGGACCATAAAGTTAGATTTGAGCCAAGTTTCATATAGATATCAAGAAACACGTTGATTATGCAAGATCAAATGTCAATGGGACGTGATCGGTCACAAGAGGAGCACCGAGAGTTGAACATCCTTGTGAGTAATGTTTTCTAATTTATCACTTAATTTGTTATTCTATCATAAATGAAATGTTATTACATATTGAAATGTATTTGCAATCTTTAAATGAGTTTTAAATGGAAAAATGTGTACCAAATCTCGTGGTTTGAGGTGCAAGTTAAGGTATTAGATGTGGTAGAACATTGAGGATGAGTGATCGTCATACCTAGAGGTACGTTTTGGGTAGGTCTATCAATTGGGCTCCCCTATACGAGATCTGAGGCCTACATACATGAGGTATGAACTGGCAGATCCCTATGATATGATAGGACGCCTAACTGTTAGACAGCTGCTCAAGTGAATTTATTGTTACTTTGTAGGCTACTGAGAGCTTCGACATGTGTTTTTAGCATTAAAACCATTTTCATAATGAAATGTGCATGACTGCATTGTAGATTTAGCATTCATTTCTGTTGCATTCACTTGCATTATTATTATTATTATTATTATTATTATTATTATTATTATTATTATTATTATTATTATTATTATTATTATTATTATTATTGTGCATGCTTACATGACATTATTCTCTAGAATTCTTGTTCTAAGTTATAGATTATGCTATATTACTCATTAAGCCACTATGGACAATTGGCTCAATTATTCTAACATTTCATATTCTTCTTCTGTGGATAAAAGGAAGAAGGTGGTCATTGTGTAGAGCACACCATGCTTATTTTGGTAGGTTTCCTCATGCGGTTTACTGTTTTGAGAATAAGTATAATGAATAAGAAGTGAGGAAAGCATTTTAGAAATTTTGACTATTACATTTCTACTGTTGCTACATTTAGGAAACTGTTTATATATAGTTGACTTTTGTTTAACATAAAAAAAATCTATTGTAATTATTTGTTCTAGTTGCTTTCACATCTCTTATTATTACTCTGATAGTGTTGTGTATGGTATAGGAAGAAGTTTAACAGTGTTCTGGTAAGCTTAGTTTGGAAGTGGCTTTGTCAGAATACTGTGCTGGTCAATTTGTCCTTCTCCCTAGGGAAACGGTCCCAACAAAATGGGTTTTCAATTACGTAGTAGGCTACTTTGGTAATCAGGGTTATACACCTTTCCTAACTCACCTATAGCCATGGTATCCTCCTAGTTCGACTTCTAGTCTTTGAAACATGAAATTGAAACTAAGATAGGGTGGTTATACCTCTGTTGAACCTTCAAATCTCCTTGGTTGATCCACACACCTTCAAGCAATGGAATTTGTTCAAGACTCTACTTTTGTCCACTGTCCTACACTTTATTTGCTATGTAGTACAACCAAAGAATGAAAAGGATGCTAAGAAGGAAGCTAGGAGAACAAGAAGAGAACTGATTCGTTCTTGTTGAGATGAGGAGAGTGGATGCCTAAGCCTTGGTTTATATAGAGTTCCAATGAGCTTGTTTGGGAAGGTTTTGGGGTGTTTTCAAGATAAAAACCTTTCTAAATCTCCAATTTTCTTGTTCTCCGCATCCAAACAATGGCATGTACTAATATTAGAAGTTGTTAATATACTTTGGAAGTTTCCTAGAGTCAATTGACAAGTTTCTTAAATTTTTCGTGCAAGTCTATATGCACAGTTCACTACCACAGTTTGTCGAGTCTTTCATACATCAAATTATAAATCATTTCGACTACAATTTCATGAATTTTTTGAGGGTTATTTTACTCAAATTATTTTATTGAATTTTTAACAATTCTCAGGGTATTAAAATAATAATGTAACTTACTATAGAAAATGAAGCCTACATATAATTATATTTAAACTGAAGGGATAAAAGAAAAGAAAAGAACATTTTAAAAGACAAAGTAAATGAAAATGATGATCTATATTAAAAAATTGAAGAATAAAGAAAAAGCGAACTTAAAAGAATTCAAGGCCTAAAGTATTGTCACTTACCTTAGCCTTGAATCATATAGTGTCTCCTTGATCACTCCAATACTCCAAACTTCATAAGTAGAGCAAAACTAAGACTAAAAAGTAAAATTGAGAATTCAAAGAGATGGGGGATGAAATTTCTTTTGAATTCTATGCCCTTTCATAGAGGAGCCAAAATCTTAATTTTCAAAAGAACATTCATCAATTATTCTCTAAAAATCTCCTAAAATGGTCAATTCTAAACATGTAATGTACAGATATGAGGTTTGGATCTTCTAGAAGTTTACAAAAATATCTAAAAATACTAAACAATAATGAGACATACTCAAAAATTTAAATAACCTTACCATAATAGAATCACAACTATGTTCAAAAGAATTATAAAATGTGACCAAATCTATTTTTTAATTTTTAATATTTTTAAACATAAATTTATTTAAAAGTAAATAAAAATGCAAAATTGTGATTTCATCAAATGTGTTCGTAGACTATGTGTTAAACTAATGGACATCTCATACAAGAAAAGTAAAATACCGGAAATAGTCCTTTTGGTCTTGGTCTTAATGTCAACCCTAAAACAATTATTTTTTTGAATTGCTTATTCTTTTAAAGGTGTTTGCAGATTGGTGTTGTTATTTTTATAATACATGAGAAGTCTTTAGGATGATCCATTGGGCTCTTTTGAGCTCACCACTTTCTTTTTATCTTTCAAGTATCTATTGAACAAGGTGGTTACCATGAATCTTTCTAGTGGTGATGTTCTAAGTAGCCTCACTATTGAGGTTACTATTGGACTTAGCTATGAGTCAGCCAATAGGTCCAATAGTTTCAATTGATTTGTCATTTCTTTTAATTCAACATTAATATATCAATCAATGGGCCAAATTTTCTTAATTACTGTACTTGGAACCTTTTATGGTCTTTTAATAAAATTTTGATTCTCCTTTAATCAGTATTAATCATTGTCATATGATCTACTTGATGATCTCTTACGGTGATGTTGTAATGATGTAGCATCTCATCCTTTGGTTGACCTTGTGTATGGGTTCACTGTATCTTGTTTCTAATATTTGCACCTAATAGCATCATGATAATTTGGCCCTAGTGCAATTGGATGACCGGAGCTTAGGGTGTTACGGAGGTGGTATCAAAGCTCAGTTAGTAGATAAATTGGGTAGATGTCTAAAATATATACTGCAGGTTGTAGGTTCGATAGAAGAACCTTTCAGTGGTGGTATTAAGTCCTTAGATCTAGGAATTGACCTTAAGAAGAGACTTGCATAGTGCAAGGATGGGTCCATGGATCATGCATAAAAACCTTTAGGACATAAGTTATATTGAAATATGTTTAAAAACAAAACATGTGTTCGGTTAGGGCATGAGATTGAGATAATCTTGTATAATGGAAGAATCTTGGACTCGAAGATTGACAAGTCATATTTGGTGAGTAGTCTATGACTCTAGAAGATCTTATTATCCTATGCTCAATTGGTACAAAACAGTTGGATATAGTGGGATATGGGAGGCCTTAGTTATTGAAACATTTGCGTAATTATTTGGATGTAAAAAAATCCATGATTGAAAGTTTATGTTGTCGAGCAAAAGTGGTACAAGACACTTGAATTTGGAGGCATGGGTGGAAGTTTAAGAATTTTTCTATGCTAACATGAAATGCTACGTTTAGTTGAATGATTGCTGGCATATTACTATTATTACTGTTTTAATTATTATTATGTTAATGAGATCAAAAATCTTATAGCCAAAAACATCATAAGATTTGAAAAACCTCAAACAAAACTTAGAAAAATAAACTTAGGTCACTTGAACATATTGAGAACTTAGAGCAATAAATCTAGAGTCATGATAGGAGGAATGACATAGGAACATGAGATAATTGTTATAGTGACAACAATAGTGATAAGGATTTACGTATGGACATAGTGGGAATACTTAGTATAACAAATCCAGAGAAGCATTTTGTATCCCAATTTTAAGAAAATAGATCTGGATGCACCAGAAATTGATTTGAAATGAGTAATGAAGTTAAAATTCTCTATTTATATTGAGAATTTTACTTTCTTATCTTCAATCTACTGGATACCAAAATAGTTTTTGACTTGTAGATATGGCAAAAACTAGGAGAAATGCAACGAGGGAAGATAACACTAATGAGTCTAGTCAACAAGATTAAACAAAACTTGTGGCAATAGCTACAATTACAATGGGAGCAATTTTATTAACAGAGATGATGGCAGAGATCACCTAGCAAGTAATAGAGCAAGCCATAAGTGTTCTACCTTAGGCATAGAATTCACCCCTGATCTAGCTACAACCACAAACACAGCCCCATCCTCAAGCTCATTAGGCTCATTGCCAAATGGTTCAGTAGTGTTAGATAGACTTATTCCTGATGATAAAAAGTAAAGAAATTTGTTAATTAAGTTTCAGAAACTGTATCCAAGTACCTTTGACAGCAAACGGATCATATGACATTCGATGTATGATTTTCAAAAATAAATAAGCATCTCAATGTTTTGGGGGCAATTGGCCCTATGAGAGTGGCATTAGCATTATATTAGTTTGTAGGACCTACTTATAATTGGTAGCAAAAATAATTATGAACAACACAAACACAGATATCTCCATGATGACTTAGGAACAGTTCAAGACACTATTCTATGATAACTTTTTCTCCATAACAATCACTAAGCAGCTTCAGTTGGAGTTCATCTAACTAATTCAGAAGGTTATGACTAGTTTGAGTATGAGAAGAAGTTTAATGAATTATCTAGATTTGCTCTAGAAATTGTAAAGGATGAGCAATCTAAAGCAGACAAGTTTATTGAGGAACTAGGGGTAGAAATAAGGAAGATTATAGTTCCATTGAGACTAACTACTCTCGACAAAATGATGATTAGAGCACAATTGATACAGCATAATCCTGACTTCAAACAAGTCTTGAAAAATAGGATTATGCGATCAGAGCTAGAGTAGGTAGCAAGAGTGTCATAGAAGAGGTAGAGCAGAAATAAAGGATATAGGGCACCACAGTTCTAACAAAGATGACCACAATAGCATGCATTATAGAATCGTGCCAAAGTTAAGAGAGAATAGGCGAGGAGATAGGGCTTGTGTTCTTTGTGTGGTTCGGGCGAACACTTGGCTCAACAGTGCCAACTACAAGTTCAACGACCATAGCTGTCAGTGCAGAACAATGGGAATGTTAAGAATTAGACCAATCAACCTCAGTAGAGGCCACAACAATAGTAGCGTTAGGAATCACGTATAATAGGAATCATGTTTTTTAAATTGGCATATTTGGTGGTTAAATCCTTTTGGCATATTCTCTATTTTAGCAATTGTTATTTATGGAAATCAGAATACTAGAATTGTTTTTAAAAAGAATGTCTTCTATGCTCTGTTCTCTCTCCCTTATTCATTACGGTATTCCAATTTCCAGTTTTGTACAAAGATCATTTTGAAAAGATATTCAATTCCTTTAGAATGTTTTCAAATAATTTCCTTTGCAAACAAATGAATCAAAGTTTATGCCATATCCTATATTTTGGAAAACTGCAACTGTCATATTCTGTAATTTTACAAGTTCCTTTCAAGATTAAGATTCCAAAGATTATAGAAATTTGTTTTTACAAATTAGCAGGATATCCTTTCCTTTCAAAGAAGTTCTCTACTTGCTGGTAGTTAAGAAAAAGGAATGATCATATTGGTTCTTTTGCTACTTCTGGAAAGAATGAGATTGCTAAAAATTTGTAGACTGTGTTGATAGTCGAATATCACAGTGGATCGCACAGTGAACCCAGAATCTCATATCTGTCAAAGATCTGCTCTACTTGATAGTCTATATAAAGGAAATCGAATAAAGACAAAATTATCACTTAGAATCGATTTGAATTGAGTACTTTACATTTACATATCTTTGTATTGAAAATCAAGAGAAATAGTTGAGATTATTAAATTTGTCTGTTGAGTGATCAAAGGATGTTTGTGCTCTTTACAACAGTGAATCTGAAACTACCATCTGCATAGTTCAACATCACTCTTCATGTCAAGGTTTGACGTGTGTGTAAGTTCATGTTGTTTAGCAGTGGACCTTGAAAAGATTAGTGGAATCTTTTGCACTAGGCGAGGTCCCGCAGACGTAGGCGTATTGGTTGAACTGCGTAAACATATTTGTGCGTTATTTCATCTATTGCATTTCCTTCTTAATCATCTTGTTACACTTCAGTCCATTAGCATTTTGTGGACAAGTTAAGTGACCTCACATACTCTCAATTGGTATCAGAGTGGGTTATCTATTTCTTTGAAGCCTTTAACTTGGCAGGTTAGATCCACTATAAGAATTAGTCACTCCACTACCATCAGACATCATCCTAAGGAAGGTGGATCTATCACTAGACCACTACTTCTTGAGGAAGGGAACTATGTATACTGGAAGACCAAGATGTGCATTTTCATTCAGTCATTGCATGAATATGCTTGGTGGGTTGTTGAAGATGGCTGGATAGAACCAACAACAGAAAATAACTCTAGTGTCAAACCAAAAATTGAATGGTCCGAAGAAGAACGAAGATTGTTTCTTACAAACTCAGAAGTGCTCAATACCATTTTCAATGTTGTTGACACTAAACAATTCAAGCTAATATCTACATGTGAATATGCAAAAGATGCTTGAGATACATTATAAATAGTTCATAGAGGGATAAATGTTGTGCACATATCTCAAATTCAACTATTGACATCCTAGTTTGCGCTGTTGAAGATGGAAGATCACGAAAGCATATCCAGCTTCAATAGTAAGTTTTGAGACATAGCCAATCAAGTTTTTCAACTTGGAAAGAAATACTTAGATGAAAAACTTGTGAAAAAAGCATTAAGGTCCTTACCTTTGAGATTTGTAGTAAAAGTTGCAGCCATTGAAGAAGCCAAAGATCTGACCAAAATAAGATTTGATGAATTCATGGGATCCTTGCAAACATATGAAATGAGCTTATCAAATTAGAAACCAGACAAGGGTGTTAGACTTCAAACAAAAGCAAGCACGATGAACAAGGAGGACAAGATAGTTATGATCATTCAAAATTCACAAAATTTCTGAAGAAGTACGAGAAATAGAACTCATTTCAACGAAACATATTCGAAAACAAAAAATCAGTGAAAGAATCTGGCAATCGTTCCACAAACATCAAATGCTATGAGTTTGGAGGCATTGGACATATTCAAGTCGAATGTGCGAACACTCTCAAGAAGAAATCCATGAATGTTACATGGAGTGATGAGTCTGAAAATAGTCAAAACGAAGAGGAAGGAATTATAAGTAACTTTGTAGCATTCACAGCCCCTATCAGATACAAATCTTCTGAAAATTCTGCAACTGCTACCACTCATGAATTTGGAAGCGACGATGTTAAGGTAAGTTTAGAAGATTTTAGAAATACTTATGAACTCATGTATGCAAAATGGTTGCAGGTTGGTGTAGAGAATAAAGCACTAGAAGAAAAGGTTCTTAATATAGAGTCTTTTAAGAAGCAAGAGGACGCAATCAATGAAAAAGAAAGAATAATTGAAGAACTAAATCTCAAACTAAAATTTGTTGAACAGACACTTCAACGCCTCAATACTGGAAAGGCGAAATTGAACGAGATCTTGGACATTGGGTAGAATTCAAGAGATCGAAGAGGACTTGGTTACAAAGCCAAACCTCAGCACGGTAACCAGTACAAATCAAAAATCCTTTCAGAACCTAGAGAAAATAATCACTGCACAAGAGCAAAAAGAGCAGCCAAAGTTCCTACTTGCTACTATTGTAACAAGACAAGTCACAGGTGGAAACAATGCCATAGCCTGCAAAGAAATGTCTTGCAAATTAGCATAAAGAAGAAAGCCAATCTTGTACAAATATGGGTACCCAAAAGATAGAATAAAGCATTTGTTGCTCATACTGCACTATCTGCTTATGGTATCTGGATAATGGGTGCTCCAAACATATGATAGGTCAGAAACACTTTCTGAATTCATTCTGTTTAAGAGAAGATGATCATGTCACTTTTGGTGATGGTGAAAAAGGGACGATTATCAGCAGAGGAACACTGAATGTTGTTGGTCTACCCAAACTGAGAGATGTTCTGTACGTTGAAGGTTTGAAAGCCAACCTAATAAGTATAAGTCATTTATGTGATGAAGAATTGTTTGTAAACTTCACCAAGGATGGATGTCATATAGTAGACAGCTCAGGAACATCAATAATGAAGGGAATATGCACCGTTAACAACTGCTGCCAAGTTGAAAAGAGCCTCATGACCTTGTTAAAGCAGTGTCACAACTATGTTCTAAACTCGTTTGAAATCTGGCACCAAAAATTGGGTCATGTAAACTTCAAGACCTTGAAGAATATCAGTACTATTGAATCGATTCGTGGCCTTCCAAAACTCAATTTTGAACAAGTCGCAGTCTATGGACCATGTCAATTGGGCAAACAGACAACCCAGAAAACGCAGAAAACAAACAAATCAAATAACCTTCATCTAGGGTTCGACTGAACCACCGTTCTGATCTAATAATTGGTGAATAAATCAAGGAAGACAACCCAGAAATATATCACGCAAAAACTATCGAGAGATGGTGAGATTCTCTTATTTTACTTCAATGATACAAGAAGAGCTAGAACAGTTTGAGAAAAACCAAGTTTGGGAATTAGTTTCCAAACCTTCTGAGGTAATGTAATTAGAACAAAGTGGATATTCAAAAACAAGACTGATGAGCATAGGAATATCAAAGAAATAAGGTTCACTTGGTTGCTCAAGGATATACCCAAATCGAAGGAATTGACTTCGATGAAACATTTGCTCCTGTAGCACGATTGGAATCTATTCGAATCCTCTTAGTTGTCGCATGTGCTCGAAAATTCAAACTTTAACAGATGGATGTAAAGAGAGCATTCCTTAACAGGTACCTTAACGAAGAAGTTTTTGTTGAACAACCAAAGGATTTGAAGACCATGAATATCCACATCATGTCTATAGACTTAAGAAAGCTCTTTATGGTCTGAAACAAGCACTGCATGCGTGGTACAAACGTCTTACAACCTTTCTCGTCAACAAAGGATATTCTAGAGGTACAATGCACAAAACTCTCTTTTTAAAACTGCTTGATAAACATTTAGTCCTAGCTCAAATATATGCTGATGATATAGTATTTGGATCCTCTTCACCTGAACTTTCTAACAAATTTGCTAAGTTAATGAAGGATGAGTTTGAAATGAGCGTGGTGGGGGAATTAAGTTACATTCTTGGATTTCCAATCAAACAAAGCCTTGAAGGTACGTTTGTTTCTCAAACCAAATATGCTCAAAATATTGTCAAAAAGTTTGGATTGGGAAATGCTAAGCATATGCGAACCCCTATAAGTACAAGCATTAAAGTGTCAAAAGACATAGATGGCAAAGACATAGATCAAAGACTGTATAGACGTATGATTGGTAGTTTTCTGCACTTAACTGCTAATAGGCTAGACCTTAGTTTTAGTGTTGGAGTGTGTGC
Organism: Tinospora cordifolia; assembly: GCA_030144865.1. Classification (NCBI taxonomy): domain Eukaryota; kingdom Viridiplantae; phylum Streptophyta; class Magnoliopsida; order Ranunculales; family Menispermaceae; genus Tinospora; species Tinospora cordifolia. The sequence goes on along the minus strand of JAJIYU010007398.1, from coordinate 5,999 downwards.
TCGACACCAAGCTGGTCCCAAAGAATCTCATCTAGAAAAAGTTAAACATATCATTAGATATGTTAGTGGCACCACAGATTATGGGATATGGATGTCTAGAGATAGTGACCTAGACCTTGTAGGATTCAGTGACGCTAACCAGGTTGGAAACATTAAGGACAGAAAAAACACTATAGGCGGATGCTTCTATGTTGGGAACAATTTAGTTGCATGGATAAGCAAAAAACAAAATAGTATATCCTTGTCTATCACTGAAGTTGTTGTGCATAGCTTCTTTGGATGAAGCAAATGCTTGCAGATTATGGTACTACCCATGAAAGCATGATTCTATAATGTGACAATAAAAGTGCCATTGATATCTCAAAAAATCACATTCAACACTCTAGAACTGAGCACATAGATATCTGACACCACTTTATTAGAGAACTGGTTGAAGATAAAATAGTTATCTTAAAGCATGTGGTAACTAAAAATCTATTAGCAGGCATTTTCACCAAAACTCTTGATGTTGTTTGCTTCGAACAATTGCGTGCCTGTTTGGGCATTTGCATCAAGTAATTCTATTTTAATGTGTATCAGTCTACTACATCTATACATATATCTATAATTATTTTTTGATTTAATTCTTTTTCAATTCTTCTTATTTTCTGGGCTACATGTCTTTACTAGGTTTAGTAACTGCTGCACCATTCCATCTTCCCATCTCCAACCCTTCAATGTCTCATTCATTAATGTCCCAACGTAGGGCTTCACCCTCATCCTAGTCTTTAAAAACTCGTCCTGTTCACTTTATCATCATCATAGTTTCTCCTCCTCCCTTCAACTGCTACAAAAATGTATCGTCTTCTTCTTGTCTCTGTTATGGTGTTCTCACAATCCTCGTCCAATCGCCATTCAGCTCCTCTTGTCTGTTTCTCCGATGAGTTTGGACCAAAACTGGCACTGTTCAAAACTCAGGCTCACAAGTCTGTTCACCCATCGCTGTTGATCATCGACTCTGATTCCACTGATTAACAATGTTCATCTTGCCAATGTGCTGGCTTAGATGGTTCAGCCCCCTAGCACCAAAGCTTTACCAGTGTCTCGCCATGTTCTCAAAGGTAAACGTCCCTCATCTTCTTGTCCCTCTGATTGATCTCCTGCTCACACCTCTTACCCTATTTTTGCACCTTCAGCTAAAAAGGCTGCTTCTATCACAAATCCACCATCTTCACATGAGTCACCACCCCCGTCCACCACAGCTCCCACTGCCTCACCTAAATCCATCCTCTAGAAGTTCTCGAACCAAAACCAAAGCCAAAAAAACCATCCATGCATGCAACTCTATTCCATCCCCTACTCCAAGACCATCTATTCAAGCCACTACTTTATCCCCTACTCTCGAACACTCAGCTTCATACCCTGCACCTGGTCCTTCTGTCCGAAATTAGGTTCCATCAATTGTTCATGGCCCATCTGTGCAAGATTCAGTACCAAGATCCAACTGTGGCACCACTTCCAAGCGTTTGATGCTCACTCCCCACTTTTCTTGATGTAAACGAGAAAGCTTTGTGGTCCCAATGCAAACACAAACCCTTCTTTGTCAAGTGAAACATTCATTGACAAGATTTTATGAAAACCGGTATTGCTTCCCGGTTGGACTCTCAGCAATTGATGCAATTTGTCACTTGTCACTCCTTCTTTTCCCCTACTCCTGTTCGAGAATTCTATGCCAACCTATCTACTAAAATTGTTCTTCCTTCTTCCCCATGGCATCATGTAAACTATGTCTAAGGGCGTGTTGTGTCCTTTTCTCCCTCTGACCTTAACGGTTACTTTGGTTTTCGAGAGGTAGAACGTGATCCCCTACGACCTCTAGACATCGATGTTGACATGGATGGGGTGGCCTGAGTCCTCACAAGTGACTGTGAATGTGTCAAGCTTGGCTCTGAAGGCCTCAAAGTTGTTTGTTTCACCATTAAACAATATCTCCTTTTTCAAATCTCCACTGCTATCTGGCTTTCTTCCACCCATAATTCCATTGTGTACCATAATCGTGCCCTTCTTCTCTATGCCATCAGCACCGGTTATCCCATTAATGTGGGACAAATCATGTTTGGCTCCATAGTTAAGATTGTCGAATCTTCCTCTAGTTACAACAAGTTGTTGCTTCCCTATACCGTTACTGCGTACTTGGTACAGAAGTACAAACTATCTATCCCCCCAACCGACCACACATTCATTCAGGGGGAGATTCATCTTATTCGAAAGCTTGTTGATGGCACTCATCGGCCACATATTGAGGGTGAGTGGCAATCACTTCAACAATTCACCACCTCATGCGATGCCTCAACAGCTTTTCTAAATCAACAGAGCTACATTGGCTACCTCAAGGAGCGTTTTGCCTTCATTATTGCAAAACAACATCACATCCAATCCATTCTACATCAATTTGTAGATGATGCTCATGTTGACATTGTTTGGCCAAAAAAGGGGAGATGGTTTAGGTTAGGTAGATCAATTTAGGTAGTTCAATTTAGTTAGTTCTTTTTTTGGCATACTAGTATGTTTGCAGTTTGTCTTTTTTGTTTAACTAATATCTATTTGGATTCTTGTGTTAATGATATTTGCCAGCTATTTTGTCTCGTTTCTACTAACTAAAATTTGTTTTCTGTTAATGTCTGATATCTTGTTCTTATGTATGTTTTGCACCAAATAATGCCAAAGGGGGAGATTGTTAGGAATCACATATAATAGGAATCATGCTTTTTAAATTGGCATGTTTGGTGCCCAAATCCTTTTGGCATATTCTCTATTTTAGCAATTGTTATTTATGGAAATTAGAATACTAGAATTGTTTTTAGAAAGAATGTCTATTGTGCTCTATTCTCTTTCCCTTATTTATTACGGTATTCCGGTTTCCAGTTTTGTACAAAGATTGTTTTGAAAAGATATTCAATTCCTTTAGAATATTTTCAAATCATTTCCTTCGCAAACAAATGAATCAGAGTTTATGCCATATCCTGTATTTTGGAAAACTGCAACTGCCATATTCTATAATTCTACAAGTTTTTTTCAAGATTAAGATTCCAAAGATTATAGAATTTTGTTTTTAGAAATCAACAGGATATCCTTTCCTTTCAAAGAAGTTCTCTGCTTGCTGGTGGTCAAGAAAAAGGAATGATCTCATTGGTTCTTTTGTTGCTTCTAGAAAGAACGAGATTGCTGAAAATCTACAGACTGTGTTAACAGTCGAATATCATAGTGGATCGCACAATGAACCCATAATCTCATATCTATCAAAGTTTTGCTCTACTTGATAGTCTATATAAAGGAAATGGACTGAAGACAAAATTAACACTTAGAATCGATTTGAATTGAGTACTTTACATTTACATATCTTTTTATTGAAAATTAAGAGCAGTAATTCAGGTTATTACATCTATCTGTTGAGTAATCAAAGGGTGTTTGTGCTCTCTGCAACAGTGAATCTGAAGTTGCCTTCTACAGAGTTCGACAACACTCTTCACGTCAAGGTTTGACGTCTGTGTAAGTTCATGTTGTTTAGCAGTATAACTTGAAAAGATTAGTGGAATCTTTTGCACTGGGCAAAGCCTCGTAGACGTAGGCGTATTGGCTGAACTACATAAACATATATGTGTGTCATTTCTCTATTGCATTTCCTTCTCAATCATCTTGCTGCACTTTAGTCCATTAGCATTCTGTTGACAAGTTAAGTGACTCCCATACTTTCAAGTAGCCTCAGCCACAACAACCACAAGGGGTAGAGCAAAATTAGAACCAGGGCTAGTTCTAGGCTAAAGTGTATGCGATAGATGATGTCTAAGTAGAACCAGTACCAACCATGAAAGGTACATTCTTATTGTTTAACATTATTGTGAAAATGTTGTTTGATTATGATGCTACATGTTTATTTATCCTTGAAGAATTAGTGAATATATTACAATTAATTTGTAGCTTGTTACAAACACCATTGCATGTAGCCATATTAATAGGGACTACTATAACTTCTAGAAAGAATTATAATTGTAAACTAAGGTTACAATATGGTAATAATGGACCTTTGTATCTTACCATTCCGTGGGTATGATGTGATATTGGAAATGGATTAGATGACTCAATATCGTGCTTAGATTAATTGTAAGAAATGGAGAGTTACATTGACTCTACCCTCAGAAGAGATTGTTAATATTTATGGTGATGTATAAAAATACCAAGGAACCTATGACGATAATGTTTTGCAACATGACTCAAAGTGAAGACTTCAAGCAACTTGCTGATGAAATCTCTACAAATGCGTAGACCGAGATTCGAGATATTCCTATCATAAGGGATTACTAAGAGGTACTACTACCATAGTGGGTGATAGAGTTCAAGATTGAAGTGTACCCCAAAATTGATCCAATAGCCATTCCACCAATTCAAATGGCACCTCTTGAGTTGGTTGAATTAAGACTCAATTGGATAAGCTTTATGACCAAGGTTTTACTTGACCAAGTGAGTCACCATGGGGAGTGTCGTATTATTCATGAAGAAGAGGAATGAATTCATGAGATTATATTTTGACTACCAAAGGTTAAATCAGGCAACAATGAAGAACAAATATTTATTGCTTCGAATTGAGGATCTTTTTGATTAATAGAGAGGAGCCACACAATTCTCCAAGATTGATTTGAGATTAGGATATCATCAATTGTACATTCAGGAAGCAAATATCCTAAAGATGACATTCAAAATTAGATTTAGATACTTTGAGTTTACAATGATATCATTTGCGTTGTCTAATACATCAACAACATTCATAAATTTAAGGAACTGAGTTTTTTAACCCTATTTAGATTAGTCTATGGTTGTTTTTGTCAACATCTTAATTTACTCGAAGTCTGAAGAAGAACACATGGATCATCTAGCAAATGTGAATTTTGGATGAAGATGCTCAAGTTCTTAGGCCATGCTATTTCTACAAAAGGGATGTCAGTAGACCCAAAAAAAGTTAAAGCAATCATAAATTGGAAACAATCTAAAACAATTATTGAGATTAGAAGCTTCTTGAGATTAGTTGGGTAATACAAATGGTTTATCCCAAATTTCTCTAAGTTAGCAGGACCTATGACTAAGTTAACTAGGAAAGGGGTCAAGTTAGATTGGTACGACCACTGTAAGACTGCATTCCAAGAGTTAAAGACGAAGCTAACCATAGCACCAAACTAACTACCCCACACATGTAGTTGGCTAAGTTGTGTACATTGATGTGTTGAGGAATGCTTTGGGTGCAGTATTGATGCAAGAGTAAAAGGTGATTGCATGTGTCTCACAACAGCTCAAGACTCATTAATATAATTGCCCAACTCATGATCTAGGGCTTGCAGTAATAATTTTTTCCTCAAAGATTTGAAGACACTATCTATCTATATGGTGAGAGGTTTGACTAATACTTGGATCATAAAAGTATGAAGTACATTTACACCTAGAAGGAATTGAACCTCAAGCAAAGGCAATGGATGGTCTTAAAAAGATTATAACTTTCAATTACATTGCCACTTGGAAAAGGCTAATGTTATAAAAAATTCTTTGAGCATAAAATTTAGTAAATAGAAGAAAAAAAGGCCCAAATGTATGAACTAATTGATAGTTATAACTAGGGTGTGAAGATTAAAGTAGAACAAGTAGTTCTCTATGTGATGACATGTCAATCAAACTTGTTGAAGTAGATTCAAAATGAACATAAATTGGAAAAATGGTTGATAGACCTCAGAACAAGAGTCAAACAAGACAAGCACAGTGATTTCAGGATTGATATCGATGGGATGCTAAGATTGGGAGATAGAATTTCTATGCCAAAGAGTGGACAAACCAAAGAGATAATACTTTACAAAGTACACCAGATGAAATATACATTCCATCCAGGAGATAATAAGATGTACCAATACCTTTGAAAGACTTATTAATGGAGAGAAATAAAAATAAACATAGCCAAATGTGTCTTCAAGTGTTTGACA
>JAJIYU010007397.1:0-19324 GCA_030144865.1 Tinospora cordifolia | reverse complement strand
TTTAATTTTCACTATATCTCTAATTTATTTTATTTTTCATGTGCCGACCCACCATTTGCACCCAAAATTTTTTAAAATCTTTGAAATTAATTTATTCAACTTATTTTATTTTTTTTTCTCAAACTTATTTATCTTTAATTATTTGACAAAATTTTGGGGTATTACAGCACATAGCCCACTGGATCATTCATCAAACAACTAGCTTATTATTTTAAATTTATAACACATCAAAATTCACACACTTTCAAACATTAAGTGATTCATACATCAAATTGGTTCAAGTTAACATGATGACTGAAAGGGGCTCTACTCCGTTGATGTTCTTAATATAGATACCCCTCTATAGGGCGGAAAAACATTTCTTTGTTACTTTCCATTGGATGCCACATACCAAGTATCCCTTTGTTGGACTTTGCAACCACACACTCCAAGCATGTGTTAAGAACACCCATAGCACCCATATGGGTTACTATGATAGTATGTGGTTCTTATCTTCACTTTCTCATGTTTAAAATCACATAATCATGGAAAGAAATTCAGAATATAAATCTCAAAATTTTAAACAAACCAAGAAAGCATGGGAACATCATATGGTATGCTTGAAACTTTAAAATAAATCCTAAACATGGGTTCTAAACTAAACATGCATGAACATCCTAGGAATTCATAATAAGAAGATAGTGTTCTAGAAATCCCATCAACCTCGATCTGAGTTTCTTGTTGAATATAGAAGAAGTACTTCTTATCTACTACTTTCAGAACTTTAAGAACTTTCAACCACCAACAAAAGTACTCAAAACAACTAACTAGAAGATTGAAATTAAAGCTTTTCACTTGTGAACACAAGAGAAGTGAGAAGTGATGCCAAGAAAGGGCTTAGAACCAGTAAAGAGGGAGAAATGTCAACTCTTTGCTTTGGGATGAAAAGAATGAGAATATGAGGGGTTTTATAGAGATGTTCAAGAGCACTAGGGGGACTCTTGGTCAATCTTGGGCAGCTTGGGCTGCTCACAAAGTTTGGGCAATTGCTATACACAAAAGGGGACGGTTTGGAGTGAGATAGGCAAGTGTGTTCATGGTTGGCAAGTGGGACCACTATGGCTTTTCAATTCTAAAGTTATGAGCATAATCTTGTTTCCTAACTAGTATGGACACAAAAGAGGTTTAGATTATATTCTAAATCATCTAGGACGTCCAAATATGATCAGATTTTGCTCTCATAGTCATTTCCCTAGTTATTCATCTTACTTGGGCGTCATACTTAAGCATGTAGGAAATACTCCCATTTGGCATCTTAGGGTGTATGTGTGTCTTGGGCTGATTATTTCATTTATTTCTAAGGTCAAGGTGTGAGCATTAGGAATCAAATCAGATCAGATCATGTGTGAGGAAACGTTTCTATGGTGGTGGATTTCCTTAGATGCCATATTTAGAAGTTTCTCCTTCTCCACTTGGTGGCATGCATGAGAAGGAAATGTTTCTAATTTTTTATTTCTCTTCCTTGGTCCACTTATCTCATTGGATGGCTAGGGTTTTGAAGAGATGAGATCACATATAAACTTCTTATTTGGGTTTTCACATGTGTGCACACACACACACATATTGGTCGGTTTAGCACAAATGGGGCATGGTGCACATGATCACAAAATGATGCATATGGAACCATTCATTTATTGTTTCTTAATATTAAGTGGGACATCTCACAAGGATGGCATACCTGATCATTTTCAAGGCACATGGGATCATTCTACATGAACTCAAATAAAGGAAACATCCCATAGTGCTTTAGGGTAGGGTGAGCATACACATGATCATGGTGTCCACCCATGTGACTTACACATGCTTAGGGTGGCCATGACTTCATGGGTGATGTGGACCCGCTAGGAATTAGATCCCAAGAACCCCTATTCAAGGTAGTATTCTCACCCCAAGAAAGCTAAAATCAAATTTAATGATCCACTTGAACCCTTGAATAATAAAGAAACAAGAACCCAAAGTGTTAAATGCCACAAGGTTGATCGATCCTTGATAAGTCTAGAAAAGTTCAATGAAGAACATAAGAGAAAACCTCTCTCAAATCTGAAATATTCAGATTAAACACTCACTTTACTAATTCGATGCCTTACTCAAAGATGAGCAAGTCAATTTATACAAATCTTGGATGTAACTCCAGAGAATACAAAAACTCACAAAAATAAATAGCTATTAACTTACCCATGAGAATTGAATACTCTACACTAACTGACACTTAATACATTTCACAACTCCACTAGTAACTCCTATAGACAATGCATTAACTCCAAACACAAACACACTATTGCATAGTTATTACACCTTGAAAACTGAAATGTTTGACATAAAAGACCAATGACACATAGGAAATTAACTAATTTCGTGCAACCTCTAATAATAAACAATAAACCAACTTTATCATCACAAATTATTGAGATTATGACTTGAATTATTCTATCCACACGTGCAATTCTACTAGAGCTCTTTTTATTTCTTATAGTTTTGACTATCCTGCACTTGGATAACACTCATAGCTCCTTTTGATTTATCCAAATCCATATTAAAGTTGGAAAAACTATTAACACCTTATTTGGCCCAAATGTCTTGAACCAGCCCAAGTAGTGTTTCATTAAGTCTTTTGGCACGGGCCCTTGTAATCGGTCATCTTGGAATCTGCAAAGCATCATCATCACCATTAATTAATTTATTTGTGTCATCTTTCTCACTGCATCATTCCACCTCTCCTCAAAAAGATTTGTCCTCGAATCATCACATATATCAAAAGGAGAAAGATCATCAACATTAAATGTTGCACTAATGTTATACTCACCTGGAAGATCTATTTTGTAGGCATTGTCATTGATCCTCTCAAGAACCTGGAATGGGCCATCCCTCCGAGGATGCAACTTGGACTTTCGTTGAGTTGGAAATCGCTCCTTTCGCATATGTACCCACACCCAGTCACCTGGTTCAAAAACAATTCATTGTCGTCCTTTGTTTGCCTTGGATGCATATTGCTCATTCTTCTACTCAATGTGTTGTTTGACACACTCATAAAGCTTTTTAACCAGTTTAGCTTTCTTTTCTCCATCCAAACTTGCCTTGGCATCAATAGGTAAAAAGGTATTAAATCCAAAGGAATCAAAGGATTAAATCCATAAATTATTTCTAATGGAGAATATGTTGTAGAAGAATGCAAAGTTCTATTATAGGCAAACTCAATGAAAGGTAAACAGTCTTCCAAATTTTTCAAGTTCTTCTAAATGATCGTTTTTGGCAATTGAGTTAATGTTCGATTAACAACCTCTGCTTGTCCGTCAGTTTGGCGATGATAAGCTATAGAAAATAGTAACTTAGTTCCAAGTTTTTTCGACAATATTGTCCAAAAGTAACTAAAAAGTTTTACATCTCTATCTGAAACAATACTGTTGGGTACACCATGAAGAGGCACAACTTCTCAAAGGAAAAAGTCAACAATATAAGTGGCATCATCTGTTTTATGGCAGGGAATGAAATGTGCCATTTTACAAAATTGGTCAACCACAACAAATATGAAATCTCGACCTTTGCTGGACCTTGGTAAACCTAAAATGAAATCCATAGATAGGTCAACCCACGGTTTATCAGGTACAAGCAAGGGTGTATAAAGTCCATTTGGTAAAACCTTGGATTTAGCTTTTTTACAGATGATACAACGGTCACAAACACGTTCCACATCTTATTTCATCTTAGGCCAGAAAAAGTGTTCTTGTAAAACTACTAAAGTCTTTTTGACACCAAAGCGCCCCATTAATCCTCCCCTATGGGATTCCTTGACAAGCAATTCTCGTATAGAGCTTGCTGGTATACACAACTTGTTCTCTTTGAACAAATAACCATCAACTCTATAAAATTTTTCAAAAGCATGAAAAATATTACTTAATGCATAATCATTGCCGTACAATTCCTTAACATGCTCGAAACCTAAAAAACTTGCATTTAAAGAAGTAAGAAGAGCATACCTCCTTGATAAAACATCTGCGACTTCATTCTCCTTACCTTGCTTCTATTTTACGACGTATGGGAAGGTTTCAATAAATTATGGCCATCTAGCATGTCTTTTGTTTAACTTACCATGACCTTTGAGATGCTTCAAAGATTCATGATCTATGTGGATGACAAACTCTTTAGGCCATAGATAATGTTGCCATGTCTCTTACGCCCTCACAAGTGCATAAAGCTCCTTGTTATAGGTTGGATAATTCAATGCAGCCCCATTTAGCTTTTCACTGAAATATACAATAGGTTGCCTTTCCTGCATCAAAACAACACCTATACCAACTCCCGAGGCATCACATTCAATCTCAAAAGTTTTATTGAAATTAGGTAATGCGAACAAAGGTGCAGAGCATAAATTTTCTTTAAGAACATTAAAAGCATACTCTTGCTCCTTTCCCCAACAAAAAGTAATAGATTTTTTAATAATTTCAGTTAGAGGTGCAGCAAGTGTGCTAAAATCCTTCACAAAACGCCAATAAAAATGTGCTAACCCATGAAAGCTTCTTACCTCAGTGATGTTTTTTGGTATTGGCTAATCCTTTATTGCCTTTATCTTCTCTTCATCGACCTCAATACCCTTTGCACTTACAACAAAACTGAGAAAAACAACCTTATCCATGCAGAAAGTAAACTTTTTAAGATTAGCATACAATTTTTCTTTTCTAAGAACATCAAGGACACATCTTAGATGATCCATATGTTCATTGAAATCTCTACTGTACACTAAAATGTCATCAAAATATATCACAACAAACTTTCCAATAAAAGCACGCAAAACATGATTCATTAATCGCATAAATGTGCTTGGAGCATTAGTGAACCCAAATGGCATTACTAACCATTCATAGAGACCATGCTTGGTTTTGAATGCAGTTTTTCACTCATCTGCTTCTCTTATTCTAATTTGATGATATATAGATTTCAAATCAATTTTGGTAAAGATAGTAGAGCCATGTAACTCATCTAACATATCATCTAAGCGAGGAATAGGATGGCGATACTTTACCGTAATATTATTCACAGCTCTGCAATCAATGCACATTCTCCAAGATCCATCCGTCTTAGGAACAAAAAGTACGAGAACTACACAAGGACTCAAACTCTCTCAAATTTGTCCTTTGCTCATGAGATCTTCAACTTGCTTTTGAAGTTCCTTTGTCTCCGCTGGATTACTTCTATAGGATAGACAATTTGGAATTGCAACTCTTGGAATGAAATCAATTTGATGTTCTATACCTCTTAAAGGTGGTAAACCATTCAGAACTTCCTCTGGGAACACATCTTCAAATTCTTGCTATAAAGAGATAACAACACTTGAAAGAAAAGGGTTAACGTTGTTTGTTATCAAACAACTTCTTTGTACAAAAGTACAAATAAAGGTTGTTTTGTAAAATAAGCAACCCTCACTTCACTCTCTTTTGCATAAAAGCTGACTCTTTTCTTTTCTCCTTTTTTGTTTCCTCACTTTTTTTTTCTTTGCTCTCTTTTTTATTTGCTTTTTTCTCTATTTCTTTTTTTATTTTCTTCTTATTCTCTTTTTTATTTCTCTTTCTTTCTATTCCTTTTTTTTCCTCATTTTTTTCACTCTCATTTGTTTTTCCATGGCTCTCATTTTTCAACTTCAATTGGTCTTCAAAGACCTATTGAGGAGTTAATGGTACAAGAGTAATTTTTTGAATATCTTTTACAAATGAGTACCTATTCCTAAATCCATCATGTATCACCTTTCGATCAAATTGTCAAGGCCTCCCCAAAAGAATATGACCAACATGCATAGGAACTATATCACATAGTACTTCATCATAATATTTCCCAATTGAAAAAGAAACCAAAACTTGCTTGTTGACTCACACTTCCCCACAATCATTCAACCACTGCAACTTGTATGGTCTAGGGTGTTTAAGAAGAGCCAAGTTTAATTTATCCACTAATGTAGTGCTTGCAACATTTGTGCAACTCCCACCATCAATAATCATACTAAATACCTTATTGTTTATATGGCAGCAAGTATGAAATATGTTCTCTCGTTGTTGTCGCAAATCATCTACTTTAATCTGAGAATTCAAGACACGCCTTGTTACAAGAGATTCACCTTCTGCTGGATATTGGATGTCAATGTCATTTGCATTCTCAAATAAAAGCAGTGAATGTTTGCTCTCATTTTCTATCCCCACTTCACCATCACCATGCAGGATCAATGCCCTTTTGTTTGAACATTGTGAAATGATATGTCCAGTTCTCAAACATTTAAAACATTTAATATCTCTATTTCTAGAGAGTTGGGAAGTATATTTACCTTTGTCTTTCACAGAAACTTTGATGGTGCCTTTGGTTGTTTCCTTGGAAACAGTTTAATCATCCTTTTTCCAATTTGGCCTCTAATAAGAACTACAAGCTGAGGTAGACTTTGAAGTCCACTTATTTTTCAATCTCCTTTCTACCTTTATCGCCATGTGCACAATGTCTTCTAGCTCAACATAATGATGAAGATCTACAATATCAGCTATCTCCCGGTTCAACCCTTTTAGAAATCAAGCCATTGTTGCTTCCCGATCTTCCTCCACGTTAGCCCTTATCATAGCAACCTCCATATCTTTATAATATTCTTCCACACTTTTTGACCCTTGTGTAAGGCTTTGTAGTCTTTGATAAAGCTCCCTGTAATAATGACTGACTAGGAAGAAACATTTTCCTCATTAAAGCTTTTATTTCTCTCCATGTTTTGATAGGTTGCTCTTGATTTCTCCTTCTATTGGTGACTTCTGATCCCACCAGATGATTGCATAATATATAAACTCAATTACTACCAATTTTACCTTTTTCGCTTCTGAGTAATTATGACAATAAAAAATCAACTCAATTTTTTTCTCCTATTCCAAATAAACTTCTGGGTCAATTTTACCTTGGAAAGGCAGAATCTTCATCTTATTGTTCCCAAAATTTCTATCTATTCGATCCCTACTTCTAGGGCGATTTTGTTAGAAACCCCTCCCATGCCTAACTCCTCTATGCCTATTTCTACCCAGTTCAACTTTAGATTCATAATCATCTTCATCCCCATTAATAGCTTCATCTTCATCAACATCTCCATCCATATGTATAGGATGATACCTTTCACGCCTTCTTGGATTATGATCTATTTGAGGCCGTCCTTGTAAAGTTTGAAGCTCTATAGTTTGCCTCTATCTATTCTATCTCTAAAATCTCCCAACATCACATTTAAGTGTTCGAATTCTTGTTGCATGACAAATATCATAAATACAAAATCTTGCGGTTCTTCCTTATAAGATGATGATTCATTTGTTTTAGACATTTTCATTAAATAACCTGCAAGAAAATGTTAGTAAAAAGAAACCTCTGACACAATTGTTCACTTTTTCTTTCTTTTGAAAAATTGCTCACACTCTTTCCTCTCGTAGCTTTCTCAAGTAACTCTTTAAGCAACTAATCAAACCCAACCAAGAATTAACTTAATCTTATAGAGTTTATGTTAATAGTCAGGATATGGAAAAAAGAAAGGAATGAAATGATTTCTAGGAAAATGGTTCGAAAGAAAGAACAACAATTAGATACAAGATCGAATATTAAGAGCCAATCAAGATTATAGCTTTTGATATGAACACAAACACTTTCACAATAATAACTTCTCTTGCATAAGAGCAATTAGCAAATACTCTATTTTTTTTTCCTTTTTTGCAGAATTCACAACTTTTTTTGTTTTTTTGTTTTATAGAATCACAACTTTTTTTTTTTCTCGAATAATAACCTTTTTTTTTCAAAAACTACCTCTTTTTTTTAATATTCAAGAGCAATGAAAAGAAAAGAGAGAATTGAATAAGAAGGAAACACAGAACAAAAAGATGAAAAAGGATGAAGAATGAAAGAAAATTGATAAAAAAAATGAAGCAATAGAAATATGAAATGAAATTTACGAAACAAAAAAAATATAACCTAATCATAGAGCCGAAGCTCTGATACCAACTGATGCGAACCCGCTAGGAATTAGATCTTAAGAACCCCTATTCAAGGTAGTATGCTCACCCCAAGAAAGCTAAAATTAGATTTAATGATCCACATGAACCCTTGAATAACAAAGAAACAAAAATGCAAATTGTTAAACGCTACAAGGTTGATCAATCCTTGATAAGTCTAGAAAAGTTCAATGAAGAACATAAGAAAAAACCTCTCTCAAATCTGAAATGTTCAGATTAAACACTCACTTTATTGATTTGATGCCTTACTCAAAGATGAGCAAGTCAATTTATACAAATCCTGGATGTAACTCTAGGGAATACAAAAAGTTACAAAAATAAATAGCTATTAACTTACCCATGAGAATTGAAAACTCCACACTAACTGACACTTAATACATATCACAACTCCACTAGTAACTCCTATAGACCATGCATTAACTCCAAACACAAACACACTATTACATAGTTATTACACCTTAAAAATTGAAATGTTTGACATAAAAGACTAATAACACATAGGAAATTAACTAATTCTGTGCAACGTCTAATAATGATCAATAAACCAACTTTACCATCTCAAATTCATGAGATTATGACTTGAATTATTCTATTCACACGTGCATTTCTACTGGAGCTCTTTTTATTTCTTACAGTTTTGACTATCCTGCACTTGGATAACACTCATAGCTCCTTTTGATTTATCCAAGCCCATATTAAAGTTCGAAAAACCATTAACACCTTGTTTGGCCCAATAAGACCTTGTAATCGGTCCTCTTGGAATATGCAAAGCATCATAATCACTATTAATTAATTTATTTGTGTCATCTTTGTCAACTTCATAATCTACATCAATGGGTTCACAAAAATCAAACAAAAACTAATATCTCCTTATTCACAAGGAATTATAATTTATAACCTATACTTTTGGAATCACATGAAAAAATTTAGAATTTCAATATATAGTGTGGCAAAATTCCTTATGTGGAACCCATTGAAGGCACTATGAAATGAAAATCCAAATCTTGGCCAATTGTCCTGATTTTTGGATATATTGTTTATTTTGATAGTTCCTGCCATCCTGTTTTGTTTCAGGTTATCTCGATTCCTTGAAGTACCCTAAATGTCAATTCTTTCTAATTTGAACCCCTTAAACGACGTTTGGCAAATGAAAACCTTAATCATGACCAATTGTTCTAATTTTTTGGAGATGTTGTCCAATTAGTTGGTTTATGTCACCTTACTTTATTTCAAGTTGTTTTGGGTCCCTAAGAGTCGCCAAATGTGACTTTTGGAAACCCAAAAAATTTTAGCCCCGAAATGAGTCTGATTTCATTTTGCACCCAATTTCAATGTATTGATCTTAAATTCATTTAATTAAATACAAAATTTTTAGGGTATTACAACCTACCCTCCTTAGAAAAATTTTGTCCTTAAAAATTT
Organism: Tinospora cordifolia; assembly: GCA_030144865.1. Lineage (NCBI taxonomy): Eukaryota > Viridiplantae > Streptophyta > Magnoliopsida > Ranunculales > Menispermaceae > Tinospora > Tinospora cordifolia. The sequence goes on along the minus strand of JAJIYU010007397.1, from coordinate 9,860 downwards.
GTACATAACTAAGGATTTCTAGTGAAATGGTGTGGATACTTGGTCTTCATTTCTCTTTTGAGTTCTCATGTAGCTTTTTCCACCCCGTTATACTTCCACAACACTTTTACCAACGAAATAACCTTTATTCTCAGACTTAGTGCTTTGTGGTCGAGGATTCTGACTCCTCGTAAGTAGCATCATCTTGGACGTCAGGTTCATGCTTTCTATTAAGGTCTAAGGCATTTCTCAACATATCCTTTAGTCTCTGTGTGAGTCTCTCAAACTTATTGAGTTGATTTGTGGATCTGGTTGGTAGGAACTAAGCCACTTTAGTGAGATGATCCACAGTTACCCATACAGTGTTTTCTTCCTTGGTCTTAGGGTATTCTTAGCATCTAACCTATGGTCAGTATGCTTATTCCATTCACTTTCCTCCATCAGCCTTGTGAGACATTTGTTTTGCCTTTTGTTTATCCCTAATCTGATGCAATAGGTCCAATGGCAAGACTTGCTATAGAGATAGGCTTGTCTTTCATTTAGGGTCACACCCATGCTAAAGTCTTTAATTATTCGATATAACCATTTGAGGTTAAACATTTTCCACATTTGACTTAGTGGACTTGACCACACAGTAGGCTTTGGGATTGTTACTTTGAGTGACTAACACTTTCTTTCTCATTTGAATATTTAACACGGGGCAACAAAAGTTCTTAAGGAATTCATTTTCATATATTGAAAATCAGAGGCACAAAACCTTACTCAAAGCCAAAATAAATGCTAACATATAGCGAGTCTTAAGAATTCTCTTCCACTAATCATATTCCACAAATTAATTTTTTTGTCCTAACCTGGACCAAACTTGCCTTGTGGTTGAGCTTAAACCTATCTCTTAGGGGTTGGCGTGTTACAAGGGTGGTATCAAAGCCTAGGCATTTGTTGCGGGGCCAAAATTAGAAAGTTTCCTTTGATACCAAAGGTGGTATCAGAACTTAGCTATTAGATATGTTGGGCTAGAAATAGAAAGTCAAGCCTAAACATATGTTGTTCGGCTAGATTAGAAAGTCAAACATTAGTTGCTTGACAAAAACTAGAAACTTAATTAGGGTTTTACCTTTTTTTGAGTTAGAATTTTGAATGCCCTACCTTCTATTTTGAAATTGAAAACTATTTTGGAAATTGTTTTCAAAAAAGGAAAGATATATTTTGAAATATTTTGTTCGAATACAAAGACTACAAGTTGAGTTGATAGTGGGTAAGCCTTGTCCCAAGTAAAGCTAAAAAATGAAAGGGAGGTAGGTTATCCCACCCTAGAAAGCGTGGTTGCTAAGCAAACTTTGGTTTCATTGTCCGATCTAGAGGTTGACCCACCAACTTGTACGAATAGTATGAGTTCAAGAACAACTTTACTTTCTATAAAAAAAAATTAGAAGGTGGAAAATTAGGGCAAACATTGATTAGAAGTAAAAAAAGATGCCAAAAGTGGTATCTAGACTAGATAGAGGTTGTGACTCAACCAGATTGCGTTTTGTGAGAAACTTGACTTTTATAACATTCTCAACGAGCATTAAATTCATAGATCTCAAATTACCATATGTCAGTTGCTTTGCATTCTAACAATGTATAAAAACTGCTTAACATGTTCTGTTTGTTGTTTTCCAAGAAGGCTAATTGCTCACTCGAAACGGATTTTCTTAATTTAAAATAGTTTTTATTATTTATTCCCTCAATCAGAAAGGAGTTAAAAATAATGTCAAGCTCAATTAGATGCCAAATGAGATTTTGGGGCAAATATCTTATAAAAAAAGTGTTATCTTAATGATAAAGTTATAGTATACCAAATTCGGAGCTATTTACACCCTTGCAAACTATTCAAATATTCAAATATTTTTTTGTAGAAAAACAACAATGAACACATTTAAAGCAAATTTCCTTCACTAAGAAGTGCTTTAAGCGCATAATTCTTGGTTGACAAATGATTTTCTAAGTATGAGACGTCTCCACGCTTGTTTCCAAACCCAAGGTAGTTTTAAATGTCTAACTTATTGGTTAAAACATTATTTTAACATTAATTTGTTTTTTGTGACATTCATAACCGTCTAGGTAGCTATTAAACTCAATATACCTATAGTTAGCTTTATTGCACTCTTGCAAGTGATCAAAGAATTGAAAAAAGATCATATATGTCGTCATTTCGGGAAAAAAAATATTGATAAACTATTTAGAAAAGATTTCTTTTATTAATGTGATTTTTAATGGTTTACACTCTATTTAGGGGGAGTTTTATTGTTTAAAGAGATTTTTCCACTTATTTCAATATTAGAGATGACCTAGGACCTTAATTTCTTAGAAAAAGTGTTACCTTGAGGATTTGTTTGAGCTCATTACATTCTCAGTTGGCTAGGTACTCGTAGAAACTAAACTAGTCTACATTCCTCCCATTACAGTCTTGTAAATAAACGACCAGCTTGTTTCTATCGTGTTTTGCTGTAGAGAAGGGGTCTATGGCTCTTCTATAACCAAGTTCTCTTAATTAAGAGAGTCTTTAAAGCTTAGTTATTTATTCCATTTCAATGGCATTTTTTCTAAGCAATCTTTTAGCTCGTTCAGACGCCAATGGTGCTTCGGGTTCTCTATTGCTCAAATGAAGCATCCTTTTAGTGAGAAACTCGACTTTTATAGCTTTCTCAACAAGCTTTGCGATTAAATTACTATATGTCAATTGCTTTGTACTCTAACAATGGATGAAACCATTGAACAAGGTTCTTTTAGCTTTTCTCTTATTGAAGAAGGCTAATTGCTCACTCGGAACAAATTTTTTTAGTTTAAAATAGTTTTTATTATTTTTTACTTCTTCAATAAGAAAGGAGCTAAAAGCAATTTTTGGCTCAATTAGTAGATGCCAAATGTTGTTTGAGGGCTAATTTCTTGAAGAAAAGTGTTATCTTAATGATAAATTTGTAATATACCAAAATCAAAGTTATCATAGGCTGTGAAATAGCAATTCTTTGCCTATTTGCGCCATCGCAAGTGATTTATGTGTGATAAATGTCATTTTCGTCATTCTTTCATATAGAAACGACAATGAGAATCGTAGAGCAAATCTTCTTGATGCAGATTATGAAGTTGACAAAGATGACACGAATAAATTAATTAATGGTGATGATGATGCTTTGCATAATCCAAGAGGACTGATTACAAGGGCTCGTGCCAAAAGACTTAAAGAAATACTACTTGGGATGGTTCAAGACATTTGGGCCAAACAAGGTGTTAATGGTTTTGCCAACTTTAATATGGGCTTAGATAAATTGAACGGAGCTATGAGTGTTATTCAAGGGCAGGATAGTCAAAACTATAAGAAATAAAAAAAGCTCTAGTAGAAATGCACACGCCAAAAGATATTGAGAAGAAAGCTGAATGTTATCCAAGACAAGTTTGGATGGAGATAAGAAAGTTGAACTGGTTAAAAAGCTTCATGAGCGTGTCAAACAACACATTCAGAAGAAGAATGAGCAATATGCATCCAAGGCAAATAAAGGACGATGACGAATTATTTTTGAACCAGGTGACTAGGTGTGGGTACATATGCAAAATGAGCAATTTCCAACTCAACGAAAGTCCAAGTTGCATCCTCGGGGGGATGGCCCATTCCAGGTTCTTGAGAGGATCAATGACAATGCCTAAAAAATAGATCTTGTAGGTGAGTATAACATTAGTACAACATTCAATGTTGATGATTCTTTCTCCTTTTGATATAGGTGATGATTCGAGGACAAATCCTTTTGAGGAGAGGTGGAATGATGCAGTGACAAAGATGATACAAATAAATTAATTAATGGTGATGATGATGCTTTGGATATTCCAAGATGACCGATTACAAGGGCCCGTGCCAAAAGACTTAATGAAACACTACTTAGGCTGGTTCAAGACATTTGGGCCAAACAAGGTGTTAATGGTTTTTTCAACTTTAATATGGGTTTGGATGAATTAAAAAGAGCTATGAGTGCTATCCAAGTGCAGGAAGTCAAAACTATAAGAAATAAAAAGAGCTCTAGTAGAAATGCACATGTGGACAAAATAATTCAAGTCATAATCTCAATAATTTGAGATGATAAAGTTGGTTTATTGTTCATTATTAGAGGTTGCACGAAATTAGTTAATTTCCTATGTGTTATTGGTCTTTTATGTCAAACATTTTAGTTTTCAAGCTGTAATAACTATGCAATAGTGTGTTTGTGTTTGGAGTTAATGCATTGTCTATAGGAGTTACTAGTGGAGTTGTGATATGTATTAAGTGTCAATTAGTGTAGAGTATTCAATTCTCATGGGTAAGTTAATAGCTATTTATTTTTTGTGACTTTTTGTATTCCCTGGAGTTATAACCAGGATTTGTATAAATAGGCTTGCTCCTCTTTGAGGAAGGCATCAAATTAATAAAGTGAGTATTTAATCTAAACATTTCAGATTTGAGAGAGCTTTTTTCTTATGTTCTTCATTGAACTTTTCTAGACTTATCAAGGATTGATCAACCTTGTGGTGTTTAACACTTTGGGTTCTTGTTTCTTTGTTATTCAAGGGTTCAAGTGGATCATTAAATTTGATTTAGCTTTCTTGGGGTGAGCATACTACCTTAAATTGGGGTTCTTAGGATCTAATTCCTAGCAGGTCCACATCAATCCTTAGCTAAGAAGTGTTTTAAACGCATACTTTTTCGTTGACAAGAGATTTCCTCAGCAAGAGACCTCTCTCCACTCCTTTGCATACCCAAGGTGGTTTTAAATGCCTAATTTATTAGTGAAAACATTAATTTTAGCATTAATGTGTGTTTATTGGCATTCATAATCGTCTAAGTAGCTATAAAACCCAATATACCTATAATTAGCCTTACTGCGCTCTCGCAAGTGATCAAACAGTTGAAAGACATCATATATGTCATCATATCATGAACAAAAAAGGATTGATAATCTATTTAGAATGGATTTTTCTCGTTGATGTAAATTTTTAATGTTGATGCTCCATTTAGGGGGAATTTTATTATTTAAATGACATTTTCCCATTCATTGCAACCCTCGAGGATGCCTAGGACCTTAGTTTCTTGAAAAAAGCATTACCTTGGGGATTCATTTCAGTTTATTGCATTCTTAGCTAGCAAGTACTCATAGAAACCTAATTAGTCTACAATCCTCCCATTACAGTCTTATAAATGAACAACCGAGTCATTTCTATCGTGTTTTGCTGTAGAAAAACTTTTCTATAACCAATTTCTCTTAATTAAGAGAGTCTTTAAAGCTTACTTGTTCATACCATTTTAATAGAATTTTATAAGCAATATTTTAGCTCGTTTAGATGCCAATGGTGGTTCTTTGGGTTTGCGATTACTAAAGTGTAGCATCTTTTTAGTGAGAAACTTGACTTCTACAGCTTTCTCAATGAGCATTACACTCGTAGATCTCAAATTACCATATGTCAGTTACTTTGCATTCTAACGATGTATAAAACCGCTCGACAAGGTTCTATTTGCCTTTCTCCTATTGAAGAAAGCTAATTGCTCACTCAAAATGAAATTTCTTATTTAAAATGGTTTTTATTATTTACTGCCTCAATCAAAAAGGAGCTAAAAACAATTTTGGGCTCAATTGGATGCCAAACGTGGTTTGGGGGCAAATTTCTTGAAGAAAGTGTTATCTTAATGATAAATTTGTAATATACCAAATTCAAAGCTATCACAGGCTTTGAAATAGTAATTCTTTGTCTATTTACATCCTCGTAAATGATTTAAGTGTCATAAATGTTCTTTTCATCATTCTTTTGAAGAAAACGACAATGAGCGCATTGTCAGCAAATCTCCTTAGCTAAGAAGTGCTTTAAACGCATATTTTTTTGTTGACAAATATTTTTTAAACGAGAGATGTCTCCCCGCTCGTTCCCACACCCAAGGTGCTTATAAATTTTAGCATTAATTTGTGTTTTATGGCATTCGTAACCATGTAGGTAGCTATATAATTCAATATACCTATAGTTAACCTTATTACACTCTCACAAGTGATCAAACAATTGAAAGCCATCATATATGTCATCATTTTGTGACAAAGAAACGATTGATAACCTATTCAGAATGGATTTTTTCTTTGATGTAGATTTTTAATGGTTGATGCTCCTTTCAGGGAGAGTTTTATTGTTTAAAGAGATTTTTCACTCATTTCAACACTTGAGAATGCCTAGGACCTTAGTTTCTTGAAAAAAGCACTACCTTAGGGATTTATTTGAGCTCATTGCATTTTCAGCTACCTAGGTACTCGTAAAAACTAAATCAATCTAGATTCCTCCCATTACATTCTTGTAAATGAACAACCAGCTCATTTCATTCATGTTTTGGTGTAGAGAACCTCTTCTATAACACTTTCTCTTAGTTAAGAGAGTCTTTAAAGCTTACTTGTTTATTCCATTTCGATAGCATTTTCTAAACAATCTTTTAGTTCGTTTAGATGCTAGTGGTTCGTTCGGTTGAAATTACCATATGTCGGTTTCTTTGCACTCTAAGAACGGATAAAACTAATAACAAGGTTTTTTTTGCTTTTCTCCTATTGAATAAGGCCAATTGCTCAATCAAAACAGATTTTCTTTGCTTAAAATAATTTTTATTATTTACTTCCTAAATTAGAAAGTCTTTAAAAACAATTTTGCACTTAATGAGATACCAAACTTGCTTTGGGGGTGAATTTATTGAAGGTAATGATACATTTGTAGTATACCAAATTCAAGGCCATCATATGCTTTGAAATTGCAATTCCTTGTGTATTTACACCCTCACAAACGATTCAAGTGTCATAAATTGTAATAACCCAAAATTTTGTCAAATAATTAAAGATAAGTAAGTTTAGTGAAATTAAATGAAATAAGTCAAGTGAAAATAATTTCGAAGATTTTAAGACATCTTTGGGTGCAAATTGTGAGTTGGCAAATGAAAAATAATATATATTGGAAATATAATATAAAATAGGCAAATAAGACCTTAATTTGATAATTAAATAAAAATTTCAATTTAGTAGAATTAATTATGAAATTTGAAGAGTTACCTCCATTTCTTAAGAAATAAAAAAATAGAAATGAAGTATATATATACTACATATTATAAGAATAATATGTATGAATAATATGTGTGTTAGCATCATGAATGTTAATACTACATATTATAAGAATATATATAGAAAAATTTACACAATTGAATTAAAATGTAATATGCTTGTATTTATTTAAAATAAATAAAACATTATATAAATATCAATTTATAATTACATAAATGATTATCTGAAAATAAAATATGAAATAAATAAAATATATGAAAATGAAAAATGTAGATTATTTAATTATTGACATTAAAAATATCAAAGAAATAGAAATATATCTAATAAATACAATATTAAAGAAATGGAAAAGGAAAAATATTGGTAAGTCATTAAAATAGAAGGAAATGTGCTAAAATCCATGTTTACATCAATTAGAAAGTGTAAAATTGGCAAATTTCGGATAATAGAAATATTAAAAAGCAAATTTGGTAAATAGAAATTGCATCCAACGGTCCAAAACCAATCCACACAATCCAACGAATGAAATCGAAGCCTAAAACAGCGCTCAAGAGCACTAGATCAGCGTAATCCAACGACCCAGAAATAATCAGCCTGATCTAACGGACGAGATCACTTTCATTGATCGTGAACCAGATCTGAACACTGCAATCGAGGATCCTCTAATGACCAAGATTCGTGCTCACAGTAAGATGATAATCTAGTGCTGCGGTCAAGGTGCATCTGACGGCAGAGATCAAAGCTGCGTGGATAATCACGAACAGTGCTGCGCTCGAAGATGATCGGAGGGCTCGGATTTGAGTCGTTTTCGATCAATCGCGAATGGTGCTGCGCTCGAGGCTTATCCGACGGTCGAGGCTTATCCGACGGTCGAGGCTCATCCAACGGTAAAGATCTTGGCCACTTTGATGATCGTGCTGCGTTCGAGGAAATCCAACGGTCCAAATTAGATCAGATGCGTTAACACGTTCGAAGAAGATCTGACGACCCATGGCGAGTTCGTTAATCTTGATCGTGATCTAAGTGATGCGATCGAGGATCATCAACGGCCCACGTTTAAGCTCTGATTAAACTGGGATTTAATAATAAAAAATAATGAAAAAAATCCAAAAAATTCTACAAAAATCTGAAAATTGTGTTTCTAAATTTCCCAAACACTCCTATACTTGGAGGGCACGAAAATTTGAATAATTAGCAAGTTTCCTACAAGGAGAACACCAAAAACATACCATTTTACACTATTTTGAACTCTATATAAAGGACCCCTAATGCTCTCAATGTGTTCATCCAAAATCAAGACATACTAGTCTCTCTTGACTCTTTCTAGCCTTCTTCTTGGCAATCCCCTCAGTTCTTGAGTGATCTTGAACTTTTCTTGAGTGTTCTTGAGTGTTTGGAAGCTTTGAAGTAATGGAACTCTGTCAGATTTCAGAGGTGTGCAGAAAAGATGTATTTAAGGTGGAAGTGATTTCTAACTTTTACTTCTTTATTTTAATTTGAATAAGTATTGCATGTGTGGTGATGTTTTGAAATCAAATGATTAAATATATGTTTTAAATATGCATGCTTTATTTATTTGATGTGTTATGAATATACATGTTATGCATGTTTAAAAATCAAGAATAATGATGTATGATATGCTTGAATTGTGCCATAAATAAATATTTGATGGTTCATGTTATGTACATGTTGCATTGATGGTTTAATCCGATATTGTGTGTTTTATCACTAAGAAAAGATTAAATAATGATTCAATCCACGTACCGGCGTGATGATGGATTGTATAGTGTCATCGTGTGTGTTCCACCCCCGATCCGGCTTGCCGGCTTACCTTTGATGATTTTGAACTAGGTTTCCAAGAGTGATCCCACTTCATAGATATTGGGTTTGAGTTTTCAAGACTGATTCCCTCTTCCAATGACGTGGAACACAGAGATTAAACTCTTTCGGTTTGAATGTCAACCATAAACAAGAAATTTGTTTGAATCACCTAATGTAAAAAAGCTTTTAATATGCTTGGTTTGTTTGAATTGAAATAATGATTTAAATGTTTAGAAAGATCCACTAGGCTATGTGTTCACCCTTCATTCTATTTTTCAGGTAATTAATTTACATGAAAACAATGAATATTAGTTAGGTTCTTTTTATTTAAAAAGTTTTTAATTTCTATGTAAGGGCATGTTGCCCATGTTTTGAATATTCCGCTGTAATAGTTTTCTTCAAGATCAAATTATGTACTCAATTTTATTTAATTAATTGAGTTTATAAATTTTAGTTATTTCTTATACTATTGCCTTATTAAATTCTTAAATTTAAGTTATGTACTATTAAATATAATCAAGGCATGAAATAATTGAAATAGAGAGTGATGGAAGTTGTGTACTTGTAAATGTAACACCGGCCCAACCCACTGTTTGGTTTAGTCTACTGTTAAGAGAATGGTAGTCCTGTCCAATACTTAAAGATGCGTGGGTTGGGGTGTTACAAAGGTGGTATCAGAGCGCAGTTAGTAGATATACTGGACAAGAATTAGAAAGTTACTCTGATACCAAAGGTGGTATCAGAGCTTAGCTATTAGATATGCTGGGATAGAATTAGAAAGTCAATCACTGGTTGTTTGACTAGAATTAGGAATTCAAATTAGGGTTTCACTTTGAATTGAATCGAATCTTGAATGCCTTGGGTTAGAAATAGAAAGTCAAACATTAGTTGCTTGACAAGAATTAGAAACTCAAATTAGGGTTTCACTTGAATTTGAATTGAATCTTGAATGCCCTACCTTCTATTTTTGAACTT
>JAJIYU010007396.1:0-19211 GCA_030144865.1 Tinospora cordifolia | reverse complement strand
AAGTTAGGGTTTTAGGTATGGAGGGTTGGGATCCGAACACGAAATCGACCCTAACGCAGATCCCTCTGTTGACGACGAAGGCAGGGCCTAGAGATGGACCAGCATGGACGCAAAGATTGAAGGAAGAGTACAAGGCGTTGATCGCCTACACAGGGATGAACAAGTCCAACGATAACGACTGGTTCAGGATTTCATCCGCGAATCCAGAAGGCACGAGGTGGACTGGGAAGTGCTGGTACGTTCACAATCTCCTCAAGTACGAGTTCGATCTTCAATTCGATATTCCTGTGACCTACCCTGCCACTGCTCCTGAAATTGAGCTACCTGAGCTAGATGGCAAGACTCAAAAGGTTCATCTCTCATCTCTTCCTCCATTCTTGCCCATTTTTAATCTGCTTTTGTGGATTTTAGTGCTTTGAATTGTTCGATATTTTCATTTTTCTGGGATTTTCAGATGTATAGAGGTGGGAAGATTTGCTTGACGGTGCATTTCAAGCCTTTATGGGCGAAGAACTGGTATGATGATCGACTTCGTAGTTCTATAAAATTTTAGCAAATTTTTATTTTATTATTTAAAAAATTTTTGGGTGTCATCCTTGATTTTTTTTTGATGGTTGTGTTTCACTGTTTCTTCAATTTTGTTTTTATCAAAATTAGGATTGAAGCATTTCATACATAAAATTGAGAGGGGAGGAAGAAACAAAACCTGAGCTTTTACATTTTTTGTTTCTTAAAATAACTGAGGGTATTTGGTTCTCCGGCCTTGATTAATCCCTTGGAACCCTAGTTGCATACATGAACCACTCAACCAACCAAATAAATTCTTAGGATAAGCAACTTTTAATTTCTCAAGGTGACACAATCTTAACCCTTTGATTTGACTCATCTCCAATTCTTAATTCCTAAGTAAACTAGGAACTCTATCAAAATGTAATGTAGATTTTTTTTTAATTTACTTCAATCTTAATTGTTGGGAAATAAATAAAATAAACAAAGATTTTGGTAGAAGTTACCAAATAAACAAATGTGTGAACTAAATTTGGGTAGGCATGAATTTTCAATTGGTAAAGTATTTTAGATTGTGAGTTATGAAAGAGATGTGGAGATTTAACCTATTATTGATTTAAGTTGGAGACAGTTGCATGCTGTATATTACACAAATTTCTGAGTAATCCCACCCTTTTAAAAGAATTAGCAGGAATATTGAGGTTAAGACTAAATAAACAAATTAATATCTTTTCTTTTATTTTTGTAATGGGACCAGACATTCATCTTTTCTATCTGTCAAAGCTCCTTATAGGGTTTCCTACAAAAACATGTTTGTAATTTTAAGTTATAAACTTTCTGGATGATGATACTCTTCTGATCTTTTGTTTGTATTTTTGACAGCCCTAGGTTTGGCATTGCACATGCTCTATGTCTGGGTCTTGCTCCGTGGCTTGCGGCAGAAGTGCCAATTCTTGTTGATTCTGGTATGATCAAGCACAAAGACGATGCTTCATCATCCTGAGGATCTGAATTTGTATTCTACTGCTCAAATTACTGTATTAGTACTGAACAACTCGATGAATAGGGAACCAAGCAGTCGAATTTCTCTCTTACTTGCCCTTGCTTGAAGGAAATAAATGCCTGCCCAGGTGTAATTTGAACTAATGCTTTAATTACACATTTTCTGATGTATATCCATTTCTTCAAATTCATCAATCCCCAAAACATTCCCAAAGTTAGAACAATACATGTTCTAGCTTATTGCTCAGGAACAAATTAACAATTACTTACACCATATAATTACAAGATTCATTTCAGAAAGGAGAGAAGATATACAACAATTACATTACCTGTATGAAATTCTGTGAAGTTACTTCTAGTTCTGTGCTTGGTAGAAAATGTTATACTGGAGCTCATGAATCTATTCCCTTGCAAAATACCTTTGTTGGGCAGCTGCAGCAGTTAAAGGTTATCTCTATTTGCCACAACAGAACTGTACTGCAAATATTTTGTTTTCAGGAAGCACCATTTAATGTGCAGGGAGCAATCTTTAGTTTAACAGAAGTTGTTAAGATTACTCACCTGTTGTACTAATCCATCTCAGTGAAAAACACCTTTACCACCTTCAACATCCTCAAAATGTTCAACCGAGGATTCTACTTGAGATAAATCCTGTTCTGCCTGAATTTCAGATTGTTGATTATTCCCTAAGATTGACACATGAGGTATATCGGCCTCCTCTGGATTCTGGGATTGCTTTTCCAGTGAAATTGGAGAATTAGCTGCTTGTGCACCAATTATGTCTGCAACTCTCACCTGATTAGGAAAAAAAAAAAGACTGCTTCACCAAGGTAGTTGTGCTAAAGGACCATGGGATATTCAGTTTATGACTCTTACAAAAACTAAAATAGACAACTTCAGTTACAGGATTCTTGAACAGGTCATCTGACTCTAAGTTGTTGACAACAAAACAGACTTTTAGCATGAAAAGCTGTGGGAGATAATCAAACTTAAAACATTCAGCATTTTGCCCGCCAGGTACCTGCAATGGCTCCATAACAGAATCCTGATCATCAGTATAGTTTGTAGACACTTTAGCTTGAAGCTCCATAGACTCCCGAACAAGTCGTCTCAAGAAGGTAACATCATCAGACATGACACCAAGTCGTGTCAAAAGCTGGGAGCCAAGCTGTAAACTGGTCTGCAGACACATCAGAATGTTTGGAATCTTTATCAATTATAAACCATACTAAGATCCCAATTAAGAAACTATGAAAGGTTATAGAAGTTCAGTGGTGACCTCGGCACTTTCAAGTATGGCATCAGTTGCCCCAGCTTTCTTCAGATCTAAAAGATGCATAACGTCTTGAGCCCTTGCGTATATCGGAATCTGCATGATTATCTCTTAGTTGGCTTCTTAAGATTGTACAGAGTGCATGTCGATAAAACCCATATTGCTGATCTTTATTATTCGTCTAAAGGGAATCTATGAGTTATGGATGAGGTATGTCTCATTTAAGAATGTAGTTCAGCTTATGTTGTCAGGTTTGCAAAGTTCATTCGCCTCAGGGAGTTCCCACTAAGGCCTCTGTGATGACATACCTTTAACTTGTTTATATTATTCCCTTTTCATTTAGACACCATTGATGTAGTGTGCTCTTAGAAAAGGCAAATAAACAAAGAAACAAGAAAATGACAAGTAGAAACTGATGCAAATTTGAATTACCCCTGGGAAGGCAAGTCGGATTCTTTGAACAGCCTCTACTGTCCGCTGCTTTCCTGTATGCATTACCATGACAGCTTTTGGCGAGGAAATACCAGCAGATTGCAAAACTGCAGGACGTGATCCATCACCATACAAGACTGGGAAGCCCAATTTCCGTGCTGCCTGCTTAGGTCATCAAGTGGTAGAATATAAGAATTAAAAAAATCCGAATAAGAATCAGAATGCCAGACACTGTGACCCCAAAGCCCTGGTTAAAAGGGTGCTTGTTTATCATTATGGTACGTGGACCATCAGATTCCAGAATAATTCATGCTGAAACAAGTTATCTAATATTCTTCTCAAATCATTCAAGAAAATGTCTGATTGGCTTCCACGATTTTAGTTTTTGTTAAATTCTGACAGAACCATATCTCCTTTATTTTGGGGATTGAAAAGGCCTAAAGCTCACCCAAGTCCATTAGTTCATCAAATGCGTATCAGGTATAGAAGGAAAGCTTCATAAACACTCTATCATTGTCATTTCACTATAAAAATTGACTTTTAGAACACAAGCATAAAAAAAAAAGTTTTACTGACCTTTACAACTCCAGGATCAAGATCAAAAGCTATGTAAGGCCATCCCACTAGGCCACCATCTAGCTCTGCAGCCAGTGGAGTCGATAAGAAATTGGCAAGGACCTGTATATGGCCAAACTTAAAACCAGAGGACACAAAGTAAAGCTAAATTGATAAGCACACCATGATGATCACCGTACCTGGCCCATTTGTCCAAATCCAAGTATTACAACTGGTTCAGTAACATCAAAGTTCACCATCTCGGCACTTCTCTGAGAAAAGTAAAGAAGCACCCAACAATAAGCACAGTCAAAATTATCATTCAAATGAAATCTCCAAATGGTTTTGTCAACGTCAAATCATGCAGGCATAAGGATGATACAACATAATATTACATGCAATGGAGGATCAATTAACAAGTTTCCAAGCCAAATCAATTCATAGGTCAATTATTCACGATTGAGTTATAGTACATATCGAAGACAACAACTAACTTGTGTCCTCTAAAGGACATCCACTTCGTCAGATACTAGTTCATTTATTACTTAATTAGATGCCATCATTCGCAAAAACAATTATACAATAAACACACAACATGTCAATTCTAGATACATACGTCTTTTTCATCAAACTTCCCATCAATAAATTCAGCAGCCTTCTTTCCAATTTCATTCAGCAGGGGTGTTAACGCCATTGATAAAACAACTACAATTATGAGCAGTTTGTTAAGCTCAAGCGGTAGCACTCCAAGTCTGTTCAAGAAAGAAAAAAAAAAATCATGACTATTGTTCAGCCATCTACTGAAGAAAGCTGATGCATGATGGTCTAAATCATGGCATAAAAGTCTGACCTGTTTGCCAGAGAAAATACTACAAATGCAAACTCGCCTCCTTGGGAAAGAAGAAACCCAATCCTTAAACTTTCTTGCAAAGTTAATCCAAAACGAGGACCTATTGCTGTTATTATCAGTGTCTTGATAGCAATTAAACCAGCTAACAGTGAAAGCACATTTGGCCACTCCCGAAGAAGAAGCTGCAAAAACAAAAATAAAACCTCAAGTAAAAGAAAATACATATGAATCATTCACATCATCTTTAAACTATTTACTAGAGTTTGAAGCAAAAAAAAAAAAAGGAAGAACTATTAACTGGTGTAAGGTACTCATACAAATGTAAATGTGACACTTCCATATGAGTGATTAATAAATGCCATGATGAAATATGTCAAGATGCATGGCTCATGACTGTATCCTCTAAAAATTTCTTATGACATCCAAATTGCATTCAGATTATGAAATATTGAACACCTAAGAGAATCCACTTACAAGAATGCAAACAGTTGCATTCATTACTTTTTAATTGTATAATAACTGTGAAGCTTTCATGCATAGGCATTAGGGAAAAAAAAGAAATTCTTGAGACTGCATTAAGGATTTCATATTCATACCCTTCTGTGGCTAATTTTAAGGGTCTATATATATATATACTCATTTTTTCTTAGAAACAACAAATGTAATATTGAATTATTCAGGTAATTCATAATGAGTGAGAAGTGGTGGGATCTCTTTTTGATATGTAAGTGGTGGAAATTGATGACAATCTCATAAACTGGCATGCTATATGTGAAACCATTAAGCCCAATAGAATCACTTGATTCCAGCTTGGTCAAATTATATAGATGCAAAGATATACATGGGAACATGAAGTTACTACTTACAACTACATTTTTTTAGTACCTGCATGTCAATGGATGTGCCTGTGGTGACAAAAAACAGCCCAAGAAGTAAGCCCCTAAAGGGCCTTATATCAGCTTCTATCTGTGTCCGGAAATTTGTTTCTGCCAGAATTGCTCCAGCAAGAAATGCCCCAAGCTGCATAAAGATCACCATTTCATCACTTGCACCATCTTTCACTAGTTCTCAGTTTTAGCCACTATTAAAGTTAGGGAAGATTATCACACCGTGTCACTAAACCCCAACTTCTGAGTAAGAAGCGAAGTTCCAGATACTGTAAGTAGACACAGGGCAACAAAAGCTTCAGAACTCCTTGTTTCTGCGACAACCTGTGATCGGAGTATTTTAACTAAGTTTCTTTCCTGATGCACTTGAAATGGTGAAACTTGCTTATGAAATTAAACAGTGAGACATAGTGATACCAACTTCAAAGACGCGCCTGAGAAGGTATTTCCCTCCAAGGGATAGGAGACCAAGTCCCCCTAATGCCTTCAAACTTTCTGCAGCTAGCATTGGCCAGATGCTTTCCTCAGCAAGATTCTGCCAAAAAAAAAAAAAAAAAAAAAAAAGAAAGAAAAACAAAAAACAAAAAGAAAAAGAAAGAATGAAAAGAAATATTCAAGACCACAAGACATGCTTTTCTCAGACAATGCATTTTAGCTAAAATTTAAAATATCTTGGTGACAGGCAACAATCTGATGAACCAAAGGGACAACTAATGATGAAGAAACGGATGAGAATGTGCGTGATAAATCACATATGATTCAAGAAACCTAGGCTTTGACGCCAAATGATGTACCAAAGGGACAACTAGTGGTGAACAAATAAAGTATAGAAGCTCAAATTCATGAAAAAGGAAATTGGTTGACCTGCAAATGCAATGCAAGCATTTGAAAAAGAAAATCTAACCTTTGATTTTCAGCATGATGGAGCGTGGAACAAGTGATGGACATCCAAAGTTACTCATAAAACAATTAAAGATAAGACTTAAGTATATAAATTTGGCAATTAATGAAGTTGTAAAATCCAATTCAGAGAGTTTACATCAACTTTTCTTATAGATCTTCTGATGCTTTTATGCAGAACATATACAGGGAATAGTATTTATTGCATTTGCATCATACATTATGTAAGACAATATTGCCCTTACATATCTTCTATAATTAACCAGTTCTCAATTAAACAAACAACATCATGTAGCGTTTGCAATGCACATTGAAACCAAGACCTTGCATCAACCATCCAAGCTCACCTTCAAGTTCAAGGGCCTAAATTTTACAAGCATAATTGCAGCAAGAAAGAGTTGAGGAGCATCAAATAGACCACCTAGGCACCAGAACTTACAACATTCACCAGCAAAAGATAAATACACTACTTTTGATGGTTGAAAACTTCAACTATGTGAAAAGTAATAGTGACTGAAGAATACAAGTTCCAAAGCTGAGTTTTTGGACTCTGAGACCTCAAAATCACAGCTCTCAACAATAGTATGTATTGAAAAGTCATCCCCAAAGGTATGCCATGCCAGCATAGGTCATTGAAGATCATGTTGGCCTGTTGGAGAGGTTTTGATGCATTTAATCTGTTCTAGAAGCAGGCATGGACTTGGGCAGTGAGATGACTGAAGGGAAAGTTAGTGCCTGATCCATGACACAATGAAAAGCCTTAACGATGATATGCAAGAATATATCAACATCAAATCCCTCGTACTATGAGAACACCTATATACACATTAAAATGCATACTCAGGATATGACGCTGAACATTTTTCAGAGTGAAGCAGATGTGGAAGTAACAAGAAAAGATTTAAAGAGTGTTACGACAACAAATGAACAGTCAATTTCTCAGTAAATTAAACAAAAGCGAGCTCTCTGCAATACCTGATTCTCTAGCACTGGAAGTATCACTAGGAGGGGGACAACAGCTATGTCCTGCAAATCAACCAGCAGGAGTCTAAAAGTTATTCACTTGATACTTTTTGAAGTGTTCATGATTGGCCCTATCGAAGTACAGAAGAGAAAAAAAAAAAAAAAAAAAAAAGAAGAAGGAAATATGACTGCACCATTCTTAATTAATTATCAAATATTAAAGTTGAGCACAATAATGAGCAATGGTGAGAACCTGGAGCAGAAGTATCCCCAAAGTTGCTGAGCCAAATCTGGTAGGAAGCTCACCCTTCTCTGCAAGAAGCTATATTGCACTATTGGTAAGCTCCACGATAGTGTATTAGACTATAATATGAAAAATTAAAGATAAACATAACTAAATTGGGATCTAATAATTTTTTACTACACCAACTAAAGAGTTAGAAAACAATATGCTCAATTGAAGTCTTAATTTATACATTCTCCTTTTCTCATAAGTTACTGATAATTCATTCACATACAATATGCAAGAACAAGAACAGATACAAAGTTACCACGAGGAAGAAAAGTCCTCCAGGAGCTAACTCCATGGACATACATTAGCAAGAACCAGCTTCTCAATAGATCCCCTTAAGTACATTAATATCCCTATGCCTAGACATCTTCCATGCAGAGGCCCTAATTACAACCAATAAAGACTTGACCAATAAAGATATTGCTTGACTCTCCAATCTCTTTCTTCTTTCTTCCCCCCCTCTCCCGGCTTTTTTCTCTTCATGCTGGCTAGTTCTATCTGAAGTATTACGAAGGTTTCACAAGAAATTACAAATAAGAATATGGTTCTCTAATTGACAATAAATTAATAAATAACAAGATCAATTGGATTTGACCTGTCAAAAGAATTCAGCGTATCACTTACCATTTACCAATAACTGTCATTGCAACACGTTGATTATCGACAAGTCAGATTTTTTGTAGTCTTTTTAGTGGAGTTTTCTTATTGGAATTCTAAAATTAACAAATAATTCCCTTAATACTTGTTAAATAATTTGTTTATTTATTTGTATTCAAGGAAAACATATACTAAAAAGCATCCATGTAAATGGATGAGACAACGAGATATGAGTCTTAAAGAAAATACATTGGTGTCTATTAAGTGAAAATATTTCTTTTAATTGGTTCCCTAATGAGCTAAGTAACTAACACATAGCTTATGAAGGTTAAAGAGGTGCACTGACTGGAGCCCTACCAGCTAAACTTTTTTTTTTTTTCAAGGGAATACTGGAATAGAGAATAAGTTCTTTTAGTAGGTTTGGATGTTTCGTAAGGTATAGCTACCGACCTACCAATGGTATTTTGCTTTCATAAACTAATTCAAGAGTCAATAATGTAAATCTTTTGTTACGTAAATGCCCAAAATTAAAGGAAGAAAAGGAAGAAGAAAAACCAAAAGCATATCATGAAATATGTTGATCAAATCATTCTTCAGACATAAAGGTCTCCAAGCACTGCATCAGAAAAAAGAACAAATTCAATGAAACATTTATAGCATCACATCAGAGCTATACTTAAGTTCATGATCTACGAGATTCATGAATAGTCCATTTCAACCATATCATTACCATTATCATGATTGCACTACAAGGATAAATAGGACACCAAGGCAAACCTGGAGAACAAAGGCTGATGATGACAATGAGAGTGCAGCACCAATAACTATAGCCTCGTCAATGCTTCTAATGTTAACCTGCATATGATATAAATCAAATAATTAAAGAAAAATGTACCCCTCCAATCAAATTAGCTTATGAAAGCATCTAGCCTAACTTTAATTAAGGTAAATAAAATAAATCAAAATAAACATGAGCTAATGATGTCGGAAATGCAAAATTTCACCAGATCTGGTCTTGAATGAAAAAGGTACTCCAGGATTTTGGTTCCTGTGGCCCCGTTGGGTGGAAGCTCAAATGATGTAAAGGCAAGGGTAGACAAAACAACCTAGGAAAAAAAGAAAGATAGGCACCATAACTACAAGATAGCTAAAATTAATGAAAATATGATATAATAAACATGGTGGTAAAACAGGCATAAAGCAAGCCAATTATTCAAGATGTGCACAGTCATGATGCTTTGCTCAGATGGATGAACATTTTTATTAACCATTCAAGTATAGTATCACAATGGAACATGGATTTAAAATTGCTCATATACATCAATACAAAAGTATTTTGCAGGCATGAAAATCCCTCTACAGTCAATCACAACAAAAAACTGGAATCAGTCTGAACAATCCTTTTATTATTTTCTTTTTCCAGTTATGTCTTCAAGGAAATTGAAAAGAATTTCCATTTAGAAAGGCAAAGGCTTTCCATTCATCCACATGACAAAAAAGGGTTTTTATAAAACAGCAAATGCATTCTTAGACAACGGGATGTTAGAAACCACTAAACCCAACAACTATAGCTAACAGGTGGAGGTCCAACAATATATAGCAAGCTACTGTTAACACTCCCCTTCATTTGCAACTTCATCCTGCAAGTGAAGAAATAAAAGAAAGCGCGAAGATATAAATATGAATATTTCAAATACGGAACACGCAATTGCAAACAATAAGACTTAAACCCAAGAGTTCTTACAAAAATAATGCTCAACTACCATGTTAGAAACTTCTAAACTGAAAAGCTATAACTAATAGATAGAGGCCCAATAGTACATATTAAGTTATTATTAGCATCGATATATAGAATTAATTCATTATTTCAGAAGCACCATAAGAAATATGTTTAAAAGAGGCTAATGCAGGTCATAGTTTAAAAGACAAGCAAAGTAACCTTTCTTTCACATATAAGTTATAAGTTCAAATTTCTCGTGCTAATGTATTTCCATTAAGAATATACATTAGGACACAGGAAGCCAGAAGTTTGGATAAATTTGAAAACCTAAATAGAATTGATAGTCACTAATAAATCAGAAAGTCTACAACATTACATCTGCCAGAAATTCAAGCTCAGTTTTTACCAAAAAGTACCTGAGATAGCCCCATGCCAAAGGCAAACTTTGCTAGCGCTTTTAACCGTGCCAAAGAAAGCTCTAAACCCATCTCAAAAAGCTAGAGAGAACCATCAACCAAATGTAAGATATTCGAAAACAATAGAATAGTTTTAGGTAGTCAAAGGAGTCAAGTAAAGATTCACTGTCAACCAAGGAGATTAAGTACACATTCCTCATTAAAAGATATCCCATAACATACAACTGTTGCAAACAGTAAGCTAACAACAAAATTCATCAATTTGAAAAACTCACTTTAACATTCATATGGTATTTGGATGAATCATAGAGATTTAAAATGTGCACTGATAACTGACTCTCCAAATAAATTATGTGTGCCTTTGTAGTGAAGCCAGACTACAAATATCGACATTTCAACGTAAGGGCCTATCTGATTGTTGATATAATTTAAATTTCTCAAGAAAAATCATCATTTTCAAAGAGAAAATATTTTCATCTTGCATGAAGTTTTTTCAATGTTTCTCAATTTCCACGTTCTTTCAATTTTATATATGAGGGAATATGTTACTTGGGAACAATAAGACACCATCTCCGACCGTCACTTTCTTAATTTGTAATTATAACAACATTATACAATGATAATGAAATATGTCAAGTAAAAAATGTAATTTATTAAGACAAAACTCAATTAGTCGTACATTAATGAACCAATAAAAATGTAGAGCACATTCAAACAGTATAGTTATTTTAAAATTCTTCAAAAGACATCTTATCACTGTCAAATTTTTTCAGAAGTTAGAAAATATTAACCAAATAACTGTATGAGGAATAATTTTTTAAGAGATTATAACATTTCTTTTCTGTAAAAAAAATTTTCTTACCATTTAAATGCAACCTTAGGTTTGGGTTCAGCAAAAAAGATAAACAAAATACCAGACCTCTAAGTTCCAACAAACTTCATAACAGAGGAAAGGATCTCACCAAGAAAAGGATCCCCCATTCCGATAGAACCTTAACATCCGTGATGTTTCGAATCAATCCAAATTGATTTAACACAACTCCAGCAAAAAAGAATCCGAGTATCTGTAATAAACCAAATAAAAAGAGAGATGATCAGAGGCAAGTATGTCAAGCAATCTGTTTCTTATCTCAAAACTTGATTAGCAGCTGTAAGACTGCAAACAATATTAGCACCCAACTAATACAGATGGCAGAGATCACAACCTGCAGTAAACTGTAAAAAGCAGATTATCATTGTTCCCATACATTACAAACAGAAATGTACAGGTGACATGGGTCAAACCTTGACTTAAAGTAGCAAACATGATACTATACAAAGCAACTTGTTAAAAAGAAAATCAGGAATGGCTTTGGTTCCTTAGAAAGCAAAGCAGAACTGCAAATCTTACAGGGCTAGCTCTGAGGATCTTAAATGCAGGAACAACCATTACAGTCACAGCTAAAAATGTCAATGTATCTGAACCTAAGTCATTAATAACATCAACTGCACCAGCAACATCAAGTTCAGCATATATCTGGAATCTTCGCCTGTGATTCCTAGTGTGGTTGAAAATACAAAAATCTCGCCAACTAAAAAATGATGATGTCGACAAATCTGCTCCTTTCAACCTACTAATTTTTGTGTGATTAATGGCATATGATAGTGAACACACTTTCTGGTTACAGGAAAATGTAATATACAAGTTGTGTCCAAGTAGACTAGAACAATGAGGATAAACCCTTTGTGGCCCAATCTTTCTGATAGCTGCACAATCCTGAAAATGAAATAAAAAATGTCACAGATTGACATCAATAAGCATAAGCAAAAAATGGTATGTAAGTATAACATCCATTCTTGCATAATATAAATGAAAACACCAAGTGTACCAGCAATACATGATATTTCTACAACAAGATATGACGCATCAGGAATATATGAAGATGATGTTAATGATAAACCAGTAAAATTAGAGGCCGACCAGCTTCAGTCATAGTGAATCCCAATCTACTGCTGATATCAGGGCTCTTAAAGACTTGATATAGCTGGTACTTATCCCTAAATATGCTCAGGAAAGAATGCTAGATTGGTAATTTGACTGTTAAACTACCTTTATTATTGATAATATGCTTAAATCCTTATTCATGCTTCCTAAAGTCCAAAATCATATATCATTTGCATGATCTACCTTGTATTACATCAAACTTTCAGCGCTTACTTCTTAGTGACCATGGATCATTATTTTCTAGTTTATATTAGACACAATCTTGACCGAAAAAGGAAAAAAAAAAAAAGAAAAAGAAAGCTATGCAGTTGTAGAAACAAGATTCTCTTCGATGGATGAACAAATTGCAAGTATATCATTTTTGCATTACATCTCCCATTAGTGACCATAAAACTATAAATAAATAAACAAACAAACACAACCATCAGTTCAAAGAAAACAACCGACAACCTACTAGATTAGATTCACTATTGCAATCGACTTCATTATCTCAATAACTTTTAAAACCTCCAGCGGACAACGTACATACAACAAGAAGCTAATGCAGGTAATCTGATGTTGGAAAAAATTAATTTGAAAACCCCAATATAAAATGAATGGAAAAATGTGAACATAAATGGTGTCTATTATCATGTATAGGCATGTTCATAGGAAAAGGACTCTTCCAAATGGTGTCTAGTTGAGTTGAACCATTTCAAGGACACACATTCCCCACTATATTCACTCGTTCATCAATTCAACTGCAACATAATGCATTCTCCATTTTAGTCATAGTGCGTGTGAGAGTATTACATGTATATATGTTGGTTCATTAATCTTGTTATTTGGAGTTTCTGCTATCACAAGATGTAATCATTTTTTCCTGGAAAACAATCATCGGTAGACAGTAAGCAAGGACACAGAGTCAAACTCCTGCCTCAATCAATTTAGTCTGCGTTCTGCTTTGCAAGTTATGCACTTGCCTGCATCAAAATCTATATATGCAATCCCCAGTATCAAACTATCAACCAAATTATACACATGAGGGAAAAGCTCGCATCAGCCACACTAGAATCGAATAATATTATAATAAAGAATGAGTTAAAGAAAAAAAACAAATCGGTCAGCTCATTCTTCCAGGAGACTCAGCCAAAAACAAGCTCGAATCGAAACGAACCTTGAGATTTTGACAACACATCATGGCTTCTAACATACTCGGAATCTCTTAAGAGAGCTCGAGAACTATCAAGTAAGAAGATTATCGAAGAGATATACGCTTCAAACCCTAATTCTGTGTGTTTTGCGAAGTGGAATTGCATAGATAGTGATATTCATTCCGTGCAAATTTCTCAACGGAAAGAAAACAGAGAAGTACAGAGAAAAATCTCCAGTCAGTTTTGGATAGAGTGGGAAGACAACGTTTCGTTTTGTGGTGCTCTTGTAATTTTAGTCAAAGATTTTATTTTATTTTTTTATTTTATATTCTTTTTATTTTCGCGGTCCTAAACTGACCGGTCTTTAAAAATGTTCTATATATGGTTAAAGTAATTATTCATGGTACTACACACCTTTCAAATTTACATTATTATTTTATTAAAATAATTATAAATACAACAGTTTCATGAAAAATAATTAAAACTTATTTATTGTTAGTATTATTTAGCTAGTTTTTTATTTTCAATTATAGGTTTTTCATTTGTTCTCTCACCTTTTGGGTGGAGAGTCCCTGTCTAAAAAGTTCATGCTTTTTTTCAAAAGGTATTAACACTTCTCTCAGTGCTTAAACTTAAAACTAAGGGCACCCACAATGTTGGATTATTGAGCGTCAAATAATTCAGTAGATGCCAGACGCCCATTATTGGGCGCCTAACGTCAATTTAAAATTACCAAGCACTTGATAATATTTTTTTTATTTTTTTTTAAAAGCTGGGCATTATAGCCTGCAGCGCCCTGAACCCACACACACACACACACATATATATATATATATATATATATATATATATATATATATATATATATATATTAAATAATTAATTAATTTTTATAAATAAAAGTCTTTAACTGTTTTAAATAATTAAAATTAATAATTTAAATAAAATTAAAATATTTTTTATTTTTATAAAATGAAAATAAAAAGTTGTTTTAAGTTAAAATAAAATTTGAATTATTTTAAGTTAAATTTTATATATATATAATTTAAAAAAATGTAAAATAATATTTTTAAAATAAATATGAAAAATATTGATTATTAATATTTAAAATTTTTTATTTTTAATAATTTGCGTACTCAAATTATTTTTTAATAAATAAATAGAAAAACATTACTTTTATATTAAATAATTTTTTTATTTTTTATTTTTGCATGAATAATAATTAATTAAAAAATTTTATGAATAAAATATTGTAAAATAATTATTATAATATATTATAAATTAATATTATAATTAATTAATTCAAAATTAAATTTGTAAATAAATAATTATAAAAAATTTTTTTTTGTAAATTCAAATAATTGTATATATTTTTAATTTAAATGTAAATAATAGATATATATATATCTTTTATAAATGAAATATTATAATGAGTGTATTTAATGAATTGATGTGAGTGTGAGACCCACATAATACAATTTAATAAACTATTAACATTGTGGATAAGAGTTTGATAAGTTGATGATGTGGATGATAGATTGATGATGTAAATAATATATTAAACTTGAAATGAGTATAAGCATTGCGGATGCCTTAAGGGCGATAATTTATTTAATTAAATTATAAACAAATATTATTATAAATAAATATTATTTATACATTATAAATTTAAACTTTTTTTATCATAACAAATTTATAAACTTAAACTTAACTAATCTATTAATTACATCATAATTGTATATCAACATATAACATATTTAAATATTTATAATTAATTTTTAAAACTATTTTTATAAAACTTAATAAAAATTTAAAATATAAATAATATATTAAAATTAAATTAAAATAATAAAAATTTTAAATTATTAACATATTAATAAATATATTATTTTTAATTTATTTAAAATATATCTCTTAATTTATTTATAGTTATATAAAATAAAATATTTTTAAATTAAATAAATTAATATATTTATAACTCAAATTTTAATCATATTTAACATATTTTAATTTTAATTTATATATATTAAATTTAAATTTTTTAATAGATGAACGACTAAGTTCAAATTATCACCTTTTAATTACAAATAAATCTGTAACCTGTCAAACTTTAAAATTAAGTCTGTAACATGTCAGACTAACCCACAATTGATAATTT
The DNA here is from genome assembly GCA_030144865.1 of Tinospora cordifolia. Taxonomy (NCBI): domain Eukaryota; kingdom Viridiplantae; phylum Streptophyta; class Magnoliopsida; order Ranunculales; family Menispermaceae; genus Tinospora; species Tinospora cordifolia. The sequence continues at coordinate 3,542 of JAJIYU010007396.1, read as the reverse complement.
AGATAAATTTAAGAAAAGAACGAGTTAATTAAGTATTTAATATTTTTATTTGTTGTGTTTTGATCATATCCAAACCATAAGCCAAATAGGGCTTAGTTTCAAAGAAAACCGTCGAAAAGTCTTCTTTCAATTTGTATTATTTTTTGTTTAACTTCACACGTTGTTCTTAATTTGGATCTTGTATTTTTCGCGTCAATGACCACACTTCTGATTAGACTTATTGAATCACAAAGGAAATAAATAAGATGCAAAACTTAACGGATGGAACACAAGTGTTTTCAAATGAATCGAAAGCACACTTATCCTAACTTTGGATTTCAAGGGAAGCTTGCTTTAAAACACAGGAGATTATACATCTATTTTAATTAACATAAAAAGGTTGAAAGAAACAGAAAAGACTGCATATCACCATACACTGTAACATAAATAGTTATAACAAACACGATCCAATCTCAAATTCATATAATCACCATCTATGTAACCAGGTATCTATCCTTCTTTTCCGTCTTTATTTTTTGTTTCTTTGAGCTCAGTGCTGCTGTGGAGATTAAAATGTAGGACCAGCTGCAAGAATCTCTTCTGTGAGTTTATTGTCCTTGCCAATCTTGTAGTTCACAAACACTTCAAAGTTGTTCTTGAACAGACCCGCCAGCTTCACCAAGCTTTCCCTATAGGCCTTCTTATCGGACCACTGTACCAATTTTTTTTTTTTTTCCACCAAACAACAGGTTAAAATAACAAGCAAACCCAAAAAAGAAAATTTGAGAAACCAAATTTAAGGTGGCGAACTCACAGTGTTCATTGGATCCAAAATCTTAGAAGGAACACCCTCAACTTCTGTCGGAATCTCAAGCCCAAACACATCAATCTTTTTGTAATTTGCATTGAGAAGACTACCCGAATGTATGGCATCAATGATTTTTCGGGTGTATTGCAACTTTATACGGCTGCCGGAGCCATAGCTGAAAGAAAAATTAAATGAAACCAACGTTTGAATTGTAGGACCGGAGATGATATTTAAATTACAAAAAAAAAAAAAACATCAAGGAATCCCTGTTTTTAATAACTGCATTGTACCTTCCACCAGACCAGCCAGTGTTGACTAGCCAACCGGTGGCACCGTATTTCTGCATTTTCTCAGCTAGCATGGCTGCATATTTGGTAGGATGTAACATTATGAATGCTGCCCCAAAACAGGCTGAGAATGTTGCCTTTGGCTCCTTCACACCATCCTCAGTGCCAGCCACCTGTGTTCAAAAGGGTATTTTAAGCTAATGAATGAACTTTGTTGGGGAACTAAGAACAAAGATTGGAAAATAAGGTGAGGGCCGAAAATTCTGTTGTCATAGTGGACATACCAGAGCAGTGTAACCACTAATGAAGTGGTACATGGTCTGTGCCAGGCTCAGTTTGCTCACTGGTGGGAGCACACCAAAGGCGTCACATGCCAAAAGGATGACATTCTTCGGGTGTGGACCAACGCATGGAATTTTCGCATTGGGAATGAATTCTATTGGATATGCAACTCGAGTGTTCTCTGCGAAACAAAACAATATTATTAGAAATGGCATTTCAATGCAATGTCACAAGAATAATCCAAGACCTCATATCTCTATTATTGGGATCTAATTTGTCCTCATACATAAAAATATGCAATTATTTATTCCTACACATCAAGGGACCATCCTGAACTCAGACCCAGTTTTGTATCATACATACCCATATGTACTGCTTTTAACAAAGACACGCAATAAATGAACGGAGCAACCAATCTGGACCATATTTTCATTGCCTAACAATTGAATGTGGGGTTAATCATAATTATACAACAGTACCCGTGACAGAACTGTCTGAATAATCCACCTCCCGGGTGCGCTCATCAAACACCACATTTTCTACCACTGCCAAACAAAAACCAGTCATTTAAGTCAAAAGTCTCAATCATATAAGCCATCAAGTTCATAATTGACAATTCTTGTTTTTCTGGTTAAAGGTAGAGCAATGTTGCTTACCTGCTCCAAATTTGATAGCATTCCAGATATCAGGTTCTTTCTCTCTAGAAAGATCAATGCACTTGGCATAACAACCACCCTCGATATTAGAAACACCATTCTCACTCCAGCAGTGTTCATCATCTCCAATCAAATACCGATTATGATCAGTAGACAGAGTTGTCTTCCCAGTACCTATATAGAATTCAAATAGAAGTAATAAGTCAAAATTATAAATGGCCTAAATAACCAATACAATACCCCGCCAAGGACACACGGAAATAAAGTAAAGAGGGGCGTATCAGAGACTGCAGAGGGCGACGCTGGCCTTTGGGTGATCTCGAACCGGCGGGTGATACTGTACCTGACAATCCAAAGAAGAGGGCGACGTCGCCATCTTTTCCCATATTGCAGCCAGAGTGTAAGGAGAGGATTTGACGCTTAGGCATGAGATAGTGCATAACGCTGAACAGACCCTTCTTCATTTCCCCGGCGTATTGAGTGCCAAGGATGACCATTTCTCTCCTAGCAAGATTAAGATCTATGCTAGTGGAAGATGTCATGTAGTGGGTGTATCTGTTGCATGGGAACTGCCCAGCGTTGTAAATGGTGAAGTCCGGAGTACCAAAATCCTCCAGCTCTTCAGGTGTGGGTCGGATACACCTGCGTACCCACCCAGTTATGCTATGTACACAAGACACTAGGCTTATACATAGATTCCATTCCATTCCATTTTACATCTGATCATTGATCATCTGCACATTTTCTTCTATAACAACTTCGTATATCTATGTACATAAATATACATATATATATATAGATATATATATGTACGTCACGTCTACAGATTTAAGTATGATTATGAACGTTAAGGGGACTTATCTGGGCAGGCTTAGGCTTCTGATAAAGTGATATAAGTTTTACTTACATGTTGTGCATGAATAAGGAATGGTAAGCCCTGGCAGAGACAATCCTGACTTTGATTCTGTGCTCCGGATCCCAGTTGAGAAACTGATCGTTGACAAAGACCTGTAAATCACAAATTCAAACCGTGATTAATCGCCACCATTCACATGACCTCCACAGCTTGTATGATAGGTTGAAATAATGTAGACCAATCCTTTCGCAAATGTAAGTCAGGTTATAAAAATATTTTTTTCAAAACAATAAAAAAGTAATTTGGGCCCTTTGGCTTCCCAGGGGTGGCGGATAGGAATCTCAATTATGGGTCATTCGTTCAGATAACTTGTTTTTGTTAATTAAAAGCTGACCAAGGTTCCGGACTGACATAGTTAAGGCCCGAGGAAAGGAAGAAGAGACATCTGATCTTGTCGAACTTATTCGACGGCAGTGGTTCAGAGATTCGAAACGCATAACAGACATCTCACTTAAGTTAAGGGGCATTCATTCAGATAGGACTAATACAAAATAGTGCCATTAGAAGCTCCCCTAGATTGAGCCTCGCCAGAGGAATAAAGAGACACAGCGGTCAAGCTCAGAACGGATCAGAGACAATGAATTGGAGGGCAAGGCAGGGCAGGGCAGGGCAGG
>JAJIYU010007395.1:0-19248 GCA_030144865.1 Tinospora cordifolia | reverse complement strand
AGCCTATTACTTATCCCCATGCACGCCATGCGGCCTGTACATGTGAATCACAGTCTAAGGGACAGTAATGCTATGCAGCCAATTACTAAGGTAACGCTATGCAGCCTGTTAACAAATCCCGAAGACAAATCAAGTGTCGAGCAAAATCTAAGGAAAGGAACGCCGTGTGGCCTATTCCTTTTTATTCCCAAGATATCACAGTCAAAGGGAAAGAACGCTATGCAGCGTATTCCTTATGATTCCCAAGACAATGAAATTTGCTATTGACACTAAGGGTCAGGAATATTTACGACGCTATGCAGCCTGTCGTACCGGTGTATGGGATTCTTATTTAACCATCAATCTTAATTTAGTGAAGCAATCATGCATTCAAGCCCCAAACATTCAATCAACATGATATCAGAAATAGATCAATGAAATATCAAATGAGCGGTAAATCTTAATAGAAATCATGCATAGCGATAAATCATTCGACAATTCAATAATTTCAACCAAAGCATCCAATTCCAACAATTCAAATCAACCTTTTTCAAAACATTAACAACCTATAATCTATTTAAACAAATGTCTTGAATTTTAAATCCGCATAATACATGTGAGAGAGAAAATCATGCCCACCTGAATATTTGACGATTTCCTACTCCTTTGTCGCTATGACCGTCCTAGAGCTTTTTATCTGCAAAATAATTATAATGTACGATTTTTCGGTTAATATTTTTATTATTTTCTTACTACTAAGGTTCACGAAGAATTAAACACATTTTTAGGAGTCTTTTGTGTCCCTATACTTAGATTATTAAAAATATCATTTTATATTAATTTTAGTATTTGCATTTCCTTGTTCCAATTAGTGTTTATTTAGGTACCATTCTTAGTTCTAACTTATCAAATACTCATATCCAATTAATTCGTCACCAACCTGATTTTTCCTAGTTTAAATACTAATCTTATGATGATATGATTAGATTTATATTAATAATTCATATCTTGCTGTGATTACCAAGTAAGTGTATTTAAATGTTATAATACAAAAATTAAAGTAAACTCTTACCTGTATTTCGGTCAACACACCAAGCAATGTAGCAATTTCAATCACATCGTGTTTCTTCTCTTCACCGAGCAGCACGCACCAAATCAAGTTGCAATCGCTCTTCTTCTTCAACCTTGTGACGGACCGGTTTCCTTCCCTCAGCAACGTCCAATGCTTAAGCTCAAACCAACTATACAATGGCCTTAATTCCTCCCCTTTTCATCTTCTCCACTCATGGTCTCTGTCCACCACAGCCGAACACCACAGCCCATACCTCACCTTTGTTCCGTTTCATCTTCTTCTTCTTTTCCATCCGGCCACCGCTATAACCAGCAACTGCAGTAGCAGTTTGCAGCACGCACCACTGCACCTGCTCCTCGACCAGCAATGACAACAGAGCAGCAGCAATGGTAGCTCCTTCGTTCTCCCTTCCTCTGTTCGTGTAGCATGGCTGCTGGAACCGCAGCAAAAATCAGAGCGTCGTTGCTCTGTTCCTCTCTTCCCTCTTCTCGGTTCATTTCCGTTTGCAGCCCGGCGTAGCAACAGCTGTAACCACTCCTCTTCTTCATGCGCAGATTGCAGCAGCAACCCACGCAGCTCTGTTCTTCGGTCTGCTTCTCCTTCTCGTCTCACAGCAGCACCCCCGGCTCCACCTTCCCCTGCTTTGTGCATCTGTTCAGCCATCTTCTTCTCATGTTCGTTCGGCTGCAGGGAACCGCAGACTAGCAATTTGCAGTCCCTTCTTCATCTTCATCATCTAACAGTGACAGGAGCAGCACCGTCCTCCTGCTCTATTTATAGACGCCGCGACTGTTCTCGAAACTCTCTGACGCACTGCCTCGCCTGAATGTTCTCGCACCATCTTCACCGCCCTATTTCGACGCCTCCAGTACGCTAACGTCCCACCGATTATTCTTGTATAAACACACACACACCACTCCTTACGTGCGCCCATGCTTATCTTTATATTTCTTTTTTTTTTTCATAACTCTAACTAATTGGTTTAAACCTTATTATAGACCTTACTAATAATAGTATTAATACCTCATCATTTAATTATTTAAATCTATTTAAAACCTTATTATAAATTCATATATTAACCATATCATTTTATTTTATAATCTATTAATTTTTTCTTTCTAGATTCATTTCATACTAATATTTACCATCTTATTTATTTGATTAATTTAAATTTAATTTTTTAAAATTATCTAATTCTAAATTTTTATTTTATTTCTTAGGCATAAATTATATTATTTCTAAAATGTATATTTTTATTTATTTATGATCCTTATTATTACCATTATTATTTATTACTATTTTTTTCAATCAAACAATAAGTTTCATTTTGCATCACTAGCGCCTTCGCGCGAGCGCGAGCGAGCGATTAACTTATTTACTATTGTTCGCTTACGTCGTGGTATGACCGCAAGGTTACGGGGTGTTACAAGTATAATGCAAGCCAATTTTACAAATCTCCTTTAGTTACTGTGGTAGCCTACCATTGTAGTACATCTGCACTTCTAGTTTTAGAATTATGCGTTCTAATTGTCATGGTAATCCCTTCTCTTACAGTGGTACATAGAACCAATACTGCATTATGACCTATTTAGCATGATTTTCTTACATTGAAGACCATATTAGATAGGAATCATTAAGATATGATTCAATAATGTTAGAAACACCATGATCATCAAAAGTAATATATTGAATCTTAATCTTCAATGTTGAAGGCTCAAAGAAGCTTGAAATAACACTACAAGGACAAGATGGAGCTAAAGCTATAAGGTGGAGATGATTTCTAGATTTTAACTTATTATTTTGACTCAAATATTATATGAATGTATGATTGTTTACTTTATGAGTATGTTTAAATGAACATGTTATGTCATAAATATGCATGCTTGGAGTAAAATGATGAATGAATTAATCAATTATGGTTGCCATATAATGATCAATGAATGACTTGTTAACATGCATATGGTGCTACTATGTTCACATGCTACTTCCCAATTTCATATCCTATTTAACATGCTATGGTCTGTTCACCAGTAAAGAAAGATTAATAAGGATGACAACCACATATTGGCACGGTGATGAATTTCATTGCGAGTGTTCCTACTCAAACATGATTGGCTGATTATTGATTTTCCTGATTAGGACAAGGCATCTTGATTGACCCCACTTCTCGAATTGTGAACTAGGCATTTGGATTAATCCGACTTTACTGATGAAGGGATTATGCGTTTGGATTGACCTCTCTCCCTAGATTTGGAACATTAAGGCGTATTCCTTTTAGTCTTAACATCAACAGATAATGCGTAATTGTTTGAATCACCTAATCTATGGAAGTGTTTAACATGTGTGTTTTATTTGATTGGAATAATGATTTAAATATTTGGAATGATCCAGTGGGCTCTTGAGTTCACCCTTCTTTTCTAACATTTCGGGAAACCAGTAATCAAAAGTTGTGTGACTTATAGATGTTTACCTAGTTAAAACTCATAATTTACTTTTGATAAGTCGGGCATGTTGGCCTAGTTTTCTTTATTAGTTTTAAAGTTATTTCCATTGTAATAAGCTTGAGGGCTTTATGCCTTTTTAATATTGAAGTTGATTTTAAAATAAATTATATGGGTTTATTTCATCTAAACGTTTTAAAGTGTTATTATGAAATTTGAATGAGTTATTCACTACAAGAAATGAACCTACAACAACATGAAATGTTCCTTGTTATACCCATATGACAACATTCATGGTGATGTTGTCGATCAAGGTATTGTTAAATGGTCGACTATTTTTAACAACATTTACGAACCTCTTGTTGTAATGCATTATGTATCGATCTAAAAACTAAGGTTATAACAACATTCGCACGTTGTTAAATGCTTCAATCTTTTGACACATATTCGACAATGGTTATCATACCTGTTGTTGTAGACATGTTATAACAATAGGCGCACGTTGTGGAAACCCTAACGTTTAACAATGGTCACGAGGCTGTTGTTATAATGTGTTGTGTATCAGTCAAAAAACTGAGGTTACAACAACGTTCGTACGTTGTTAATGCTTCAATCTTTTAACATATATTCGACAACGGTCGTTATACCTGTTGTTCTAGACATGTTATAACATCAGGTGAACGTTGTGAAAACCCTAACCTTTTAACCTTTCAACAACTATCAAATGTGTCCATTACATTAACATGCATGGGCCCATTATAATAAAATCTCTAATATTTCAACAACAATCGTCTGCAACTTGTTATATCATGTATCTTACAACAAAAATCGAATGTTGTCATATGTGTCAATTTTTTTTAAAATCCTAAAAATATTTTACTACAATATATATTGCATATATTTTACTTGTATTTATAAATTTATAACATAAAATAAACATTTACCAAAATATATATTAAACATTTGTCCTATCATTTCAAATGCCTTATTTAGTATCACTTAAAAATAATAAAGTTCATAGTGCCAAACATATATACAATCCATAAAAAATGTAATTATTATTTATACTACTTATTGTTATTAATCCTAATAAAAAAATAAAAAGTTCTATAAGTGAAAATTCTTCTTGGAGGATAATCACGTCTCATCTTGATACACAATCCAAGCATATAAACTCAAGTTCTCCATTGTTCCCATCTTTATACCTACATCAAATAAAAAATGAACTTAATTAGATTAATTTAAAAAAAAAGAATAAGAGCTAAAAGGAACTACTAATTGATAGGCTTATAAGATTACAAGAAGTTGTTAAAGTTAAACATAATAATAATCCATTAAATTAAGAAATATGTGTTTGTAAATCTTCTACCAGAGGTTGATAGATGCAAGTCCCTCTTTTAATGATGATGGTGTCCAATGCTCTAAGTTGATCTGTAGTGCATGCAATATTAATTAATGAAGAGCAAAAAAGACTCAAAGTGATATGAAAAAAGAGCATATATAAAGCAAAAAGAACATGTATAAAAGAGCATTGGAATTAAAGAGTAAGAATGACCATACGTGATGCTCATATCTTTACTCTAGAAAAAAAAAGCAAATCTATAAAAAATAGTATATGAGAAGTTGTATACATTGTCAAAGAGCATCGATAAAAACTTTTTCTACCATTAGTTAACTGTACATAACACTATCACTTTTGGCTCTCCTCAAGGTGTTTTTGTACCTTCAACAATTCAACTTACACAATTTCATTCTATATGTGCATTCTTTAGTTGTCCTTAGTTTTTTAGTTTTAAATGGTTATCATTCTCAAATGGCCAAAAACTAAGGAATACAACCCAAACATTATTGTACAAGACCATTACTTGCAAATTCACAAGGTATTTTCTAAAGTTTGAAATAAATTGTGTTTTGTGTGGCTAGTTGTCCATCAAATGACTAGTTAGGTCTAAAAAGCAAGTGTAGAAAACAAGAGTTTCTTGCTATAAAACACTTTATCCCCATCCTAAATAACCATAGAAGGCAACTTTAAAAAACAAAAAACAAAAATAATATTTCTTTCCATCATGCTACCAACTCGTTTAGAAAAAACAACCTGAGAGAGACACAGTTCCTTGGTAAGAGGGGATCGCTCACTAGAAAACAAAAACAAGACCAAGGTAGACTTACCCATTCAGGCTGTGATAACATTTCCTTCTCGAACCAAGACCAACCCTAAGGAGTTTCCAATGGGGTGAATCCCTTTCATGGACTCTAAAATAGACTTCCTCTTTCTTATAGGAAGTTATACATAACTCATTATAATACATAATAGCCTTAAAAATCTCATACATTCAATAAGGGGTTTCCTAAAGGTATATCTTTTATTGCCTTGTCAGGCGACATCCCTTGAAGTTAGCTTATTAGCTCAAGTATTGCGCTCTACTTTCCCTCCCACAGACAAGAAGTTCTATTATCCTTTTTCTTATATTGGTGTGTGTGACTAGGTATATTAGAGTTAAATTACTAAATAAGACAATGGTCACTCTCATATTGATTTTGAGTATGTAATTTAGAGGGTGGTATAAAATGATGGGTGGTCTTCACATTGGAATAACATTACAGTCAAGAGGGGACAAGTCAACATTATCTCTTTTACCTTAATAAATATTTATATAACATAGGATGTTCAAATGGTACCAATTAATTTTTTAGTACAAACTATGAAAGATTTCAAATCAAACTAGAAGACTAATAATCTTAAAAAGAAAATACTCAAATGAAAAAAAAGAAACTCATTGAATGATTTTCTTACTGCTGAGAATAATAGAAAATAGTAACAGAAAGAACTGAAACATAAAATGAAGAAACAGAGCAAGAAATGAGGAAAAGAGAAAAATAAAAATTTCTTCTTCTTGATATCTTCCTTTTATATATATATATATATAATACTATAAACTAACCATTGAGTTAACTAACTAACTAATAAGCTAACTGTAATAGTTAAAGTAACTCAATATCTAACAAAGGCATATAAGAACTAAATATAAAAGGATACCATGCATAGTTTTACATGATCCGTAGAACACTTAGCCCCACTAGGGGATTGGACACCTAGACATATATATTAATTTTTCTTAAAAAGCATACGGAGAAAAGCTTCAACTATTCAGTTTACCACCAAAAAAAAAAAAATTATTTTTCTTTTTTTTCTGAAGAAAACATTATGTTCATTTTATTTCTCAATAAACTTCAATTAGTATGTTAAAGAATTCATATTTAATTTAGCAATTATTTTGCAGCACACATATAGCTTACAATGACACACAAAACCCATATAACTACCAATAACATATGGTAATTCAAAGAATAAAAAAATCACCTGAATAACCTATAATAATGTACAGAATTCCTCCTATTCTAATCTTAAAGAAGAAATTTCACGTTGTTTATTTTAAACCAAAAGCTATAATAGTAATCAACAAACATTATAAGTCATGAACGTAAAAGAGATGAAAATTGAAAATGTGAATGAAGAGTAGATACCTTATACTAAAGAAGAAGAATAGTAGCTATGGGGAAAAGAAGAAGAATAGTAGCAACAGTGATGTTTGACGAGAAGAACAAAGCTATGCAAAAAAGAAGAAAAACAGTAGCAGTAGCGACCGAAAGAACTGAAGAAGAAGCAGTAACACCACACGGGAAGAACAAAGCTGTGTGGTTGTGGAGGTGACTGTCCAAAAAGAAGGTGTGACAAAAATAATGAGTAACAACCTTTTGAAGAAGTCAAAAGTTAGAGAAAACCTTAGTGTGACAAAAAAATTTCTATAAAACCTACCATTTAACGTGGAAGAAATGTATCAAAATATTTAACTTTTACACAATAATTAATTTATAAAATCATACCTGTTTATAATTGTCTTATGTACTTCTTTAGCTAAGCAATTGTACTTCCAACAACATCACTCAAGTATTAAATTTTTTATGTAGGTATATATACATCAGCATCTTCATTCACTACATTTACAACCCAAACTCTCCAACAATCAAAGCCTAGTGGCAGGCAATGAACTTTGGCTTTAGGATCTATAGAAGAATCTTTCCTACTGCTACAACTTATTCGTTTCTTTCATTTTTGGGATGTCAATTCAATAATTCCCATTTAGTATTTTCACAAGGCATTTTTTCATGGGTGGGCTTGCTACCCTGTTGTGACTACGTAATACATAAACAAATTAAAGATAATATAAACATTATAAGAATAAAAGTTTAGAATCAAAGTTGGGTTCAAAATATAGTTTACTTATGGTGTTTGAGCTTTTGAATATATCATATTCATGTCTCTTCTATTTTGGCTTTGAAGCTATTGAACCATATCATAAAATATATTTCACTATATAAATTTAAGTGATAATTAAACTACAAAATAATTAACCAAAGAAAATTCTAAGCCTAGTTATCACCTATTGAGATTGTATTAAGAGCATGACAGTCAATGCTTCAACTTTTTCCTCGAGTGTATCCATCTTCTTTGGATTTTCTTCAAGACTATTTATCCTTTCTGTTTGATTTTGAATTATATTTTCTAAGACCTTTACTTTTCCATTACTTTGAATTTGAGCATCAAGCTCTGAAGGTGTTGGCCCAAATCCAAGTCCGCAAACTCGCCCATGACACTCAAGTCCCAATACTTTAGTAATGACATCCTCTTTTAAGTTGTCTCTCACAACTGAATTGGTGGTAGATTGACTAATTTCATTAATCTTTTCCTACATTCACATAAAAACAAGTAAATTAACTTGATAACTTTCCATTGTTATATAATCTCAATATATATAACTAGATATCATTTGTTTTAATGATTTATTTACAATTGCTTCTTGAATTGCTTCATTTAAAGGATCACCATTCTCTTTCAAATGACCCTTTGTCCATACATCTACTTTTGCAACTAAATTTGAAATTTCATTGGCCTCCTTCTAAAATATGGAAAATAGTAACATTTCCAACATATATGCTTATGTAAAAATACAAAGAGAAAAAATAAAATGAAGTATGTGTCAAGACCATTACCAATTCATGCTCCAAACGAGCATAACCCTTCATACTCATTGTGTGCAATAACTTTTGACTAGTCCTCATTTTACTAAACTCTTTGCTTTTTGCGTAATAACTTGAATATATTATTAATAATGAAAAGGAAGTGATGATTCAAATTTAAAGTATATAAGAAACACACAACAAACCTGAAACTCTTTGAATAATCTTTCTTCAACAAAAGTATTTTAGTCTGTAGGAGACATCACATTGCTAAGCTTAAGATATTTGTCTACAAAGTTTCTATCCTTTTTTCTTTCATTGTTTCTCTAATTGTTGTAGAAAATTTCGACTTGTGTTGCCTCTAGCTGTGTCGCATCTTTTGCAATATCATAGCTTTATTAGACTTGTCAACTACAAATCTTGTTTGATATGCACGAAAAAAGGATAAATTAAAGAATTTCTACAAATAAATTATTAGAATCTCTTACGAATAAATAATTCAACTATACCCATACCTCAATTAACCTCCTAAGTTGTTTTTTCATTTTTGGAGCCACATGATGCCAATCTTTAATTACTATACGCACGTGCTCTTGCACAATTATACCGATGTAAGATGATAGCTCCTCAGAATTAGTTGACACTGGTTGTTTTCTTTCATTAAACTTAACTTCCATTTTAGGAGCATGTCCCAAAACCAAACGCATCCTAGTGGGTCTACGTTTCTTTGTTGTTGTGTTATCATTCTCTGTTGCTTTTGATGTATTTTCTGTATTAAATGATGATCTTGGTGAATTGGAATCCTCATTAGACAGTTTCACACCTTCATTCTCAAAATGATTTATTGCTGCTAACATGGCTATCCATTGTTTCTTAGCTCTCTTCTTAGCTTGTTTAGACGACTTGACAAAAAGTACATTCATATATATAGAAATATTTGTCTTATAACATTCTCATAACTTGAACAAAAATCCATAATTATGAATATCACTGAAAATAAAATACTTACTTCACCAGCTTCTATAGTTTTCTTTTTTTGTCATAGTGGTTACAGAAAATATAATATGTTTGTTGATACACAATGAAAATGAATTAACTAATTAATTTAAATGGAATAAATAACTATCACATAATTAAAAAGTAGGATTTAATATACAATCCAAGAATATAAACTTAGATAGAAATTCAAGAAAAAATTCAATCAGGTATAATATAGAACTTAGTGCTTACATTATTCACAAAATATTGCCGCTTAGGTCAATCCTAGCACAGTGTTTCACGTTTCCATCTCCAAATGTAGATATGTTCATAGGCTCATTTGTCAAGTTTATACTTTCCTTATATGCTTGTAACTCATGAAAACCTTTTGGAGGAGTTCCCAAACGATATACCAGTTAGTGTTTCACTTTCTCTAGAATAGAAAACTTGCCTTACTTGTGATGCAAGAATAAATGGGTCCTTATCAAATTGAGATTGCCCTTCATGAAGATTGATTAATGTAAATCCGTCTTCTTTCTTGACACCATTGACAATATTAGTCCAATCACATTTAAAAATAGGCATATGAAATGTATGATAATTAAGAATTATGATATCTCTTAAGACTTCATTATAAGTAACCTCCCCAGATTGTTGTGATTGATCTTTTTTACCTGACCTAGAAAGAGTTATTGCTTCAACTAAAACACCACTATTTTGTTGGGATTTTTGTGCATCTTTTGTATAAAAATAGAAACCGTTTATTACATATCCCTGAAATGATAATATTTGCTCCCTAGGCCCTAGTGTGAGCCATGTTAGCTTACTAGAAACATTGTTATGTTCCTAATCTGATCATATAGAAAAGAATATAATGAGTACTACTTTGCTAAGATAATTGGATATGCATGTTAAAAAATGGTTGTTTACTTTATCGCGAATCCATCTATTAAATTCATACATGTGTCTTTTATACAACAAATGTTTATTCCTTAATAATCTTCTATCTGAATGTCGAAGTTCATTCAAATGCATTCTAATAAACAACATAAAGTTAGCTCCAACTTGAATGAAACACTAAGATATTCAAAATTTATGATATGGATTATAAGAAAAATATACTTACTCTATGTAAGGTTGAACTTCTAAACTATTTAATAAAACATAACGATGAGCAATATCCAAGACATCAGATGGAAGCACAACTTTCTTTTTAGTAAGAATCGGGTAGCCCGCCAATATTATTTTATTTTCTTCATCTTCATTTTCAACATCTTCATCGCGTGTCGATCGAATCCCTACCTCACGTGCTTTCTCAATATATTTGCTACAAAATATGGTACACTCATTGGCAAGATATCGTTCAGCTATACAACCCTCTGGTCGTGCATGATTCTTAGCATAGCCCTTTAGCACTTTCATGAATCTAAAACACCACAAAGATTAGTGCATTCAGTTATTTGTTGAGCAATGGACTAAGATACATATATAATAAAATAACTAAACACATTAAAGTGATATATATTCTACCTCTCAAATAGATACATCTACCTATATTGGACTGGTCCACCCAAACAAGCTTCTTGTCCCAAGTAAATTGTTAAATGAACTATAATATAAAAAAAGATGGAGGAAAGAACCTTTCAAAAATGCACAAAGTTTTAACTATTGAATCATCTAAGTCCAATAATAAATTTCAATCAACAAACCTATCACAAAGTATATTAAAAAATCTACAAAGTCATAAAATTGCATATCTTGAACCATTTGGTAGAACTCATCTCAAAGCAACAGACAAAATTTGTTGCATTAATAAATGATAATCATGTGACTTTAAGTCAAGTATCTTACATTCTTTAATCGATACACAATTTCCACTATTAGACCCATAACCGTCAGGTAACTTTAAATTTGCTAATCTTCTACAAAAAATTTGTTTATCTTCTTTTAAAAGAGTGTGCATTGTAGCAGGTAGATATAATCGATCTCCTTGCTTCTCAACATGTAACTCAGTTCTAATATTCATGCATTCCAAATCTTTACGAGCATTGAGTCCATCTTTTGATTTGCCTTTCACATCTAGAAGTGTGTGAATAATACTATCACATATATTCTTTTCAATGTGCATCACATTCAAATTATGATGTAAAACAAGCTCAGCATAAATTTGATTTAATTACTTCATATGTTATGAAATAGAATGAATCCATATTATGTTTCACAAAACAAATGAATTTAAAGTACAATGACACAAATTTGTAAGCATACCTTCCAATATGACAATTCAAAGAAAATTGACTTCTTCTTCCATGTTTGTTCCTCCTGTTTTGTCTTTCTCTTCCTTTTCTTACTCTTTCCCCAGTTATTTACAATATTTTCTACCTTTACAAGAATTGCTTCACTTGTAAACTACTTTGGTTTTCCTCTTAGCTCTTGTTTACCATTAAACCAAGCTCTTTTTTTATATGGATGGCCATGATCTAAAAATTTCTATGACCCATGTATGAGAATTTTCGATTATGATGTAACTATTCAGAGCAAGTATCCAAGCAACAAATAGGACATGCAAATCTTCCTTTTGTTGACCACCCAAACATATTTGGATAAGCAGAAAAATCATTTATAGTCCACAATAAGATTGCTCTTAAATTGAATTTTGATTTTGTAAATGCATCATACATGTTAACTCCATTTGTCCATAACAATTTCAAATCATCTATCAAAGGTGCTAAGTAAATATCTATATCATTTCCTGGTTGTTTATACCCAAGAATGAGTAATGTCAACATTAAATTATCCTTCAACATGCACAACCATGGAAAAAAGTTATATGTAACTAATATTATTGGCCAGCAACTGTACCTCGAACTATGGTCTTGAAATGGATTAGAACTATTCATAGCCAATCCAAATCTAATATTTCTAGAATCTAATGCAAAAGATTCATGATTGTCATTTATAGTTTCTCATGCAGTTGAATCAACTGGATGCCTCATTTTCCCATTTGTACTTTTTTATTTTAATGTTATGTCAATTGTTCAGCTATTTCTACCACTCTATACATTATTCAAAGTGTTGGAATTATTGAAAAATAACGCAACACTTTCTTAGGGACTCTTGTCATTTTTTCGAGTGTGCTGAGATAATCATCTAGATTTCATTCCCAAATACCCAAAGAAGAACAACAACAATAAAGGAAGATTAGCAAAAGAAAGATGAGTAATGAAAATCGATGAACTTAAACGCACAAAGAAGACGAACAATAGTTACTCTGAAGAAGATGGGTATTCTCACGTGTTTTTTTTAAGGGCAAAAACAGGTTTTCTTTTTTTTTTCTTTACCTTTTTTGTAGTATAATGTGAGAATAATATATAAATAATGCGAGTATAAAAATTATTCGGTTGTTGATATAAAAATGCGGGATTAACATATGAATAATGTGGGGATAACATGTAAATAAAATGCAGTATAACGCATGCATAACATTTGAATAATTATAGAATAATGCAAGCAATGGTAGAGGTATAACATACCAACTGATGGATAATGTGTGAACAATGGTATAATGCAAGAATAATAACTAAATAATACGGGTATAAAATTGTTTCGTTGTTCTGGTAAAAAAAAATAAGGGGATAACATGTGAATAATGCAAGGATAACATCTGAATAAAATTTGGTATAATATATGTATAACATATGAATAATCATGAAATAATGTGAGTAATGGTAGAATGTTGGTATAAAATAGCAAGCGATGGATAATGCATGAATAATGGTATAATATAATAATAATATCTGAATAATGCGAGTATAAAAATTGTTCGGTTGTTGATATAAAAATGTGGTATAACATATGTGTCGGGACCCGTTGGGACCCCTTTGGTAAGCCAAGGGTGGACCGATTGGCACAGTGGCCCGACGAACTCACCCACCGCATCGAGTTCACCCAACCACTGTTAAGCCCTTTTTACCAATCTCATACACATATATGATATTAGAATAGTTGGAAAACTTAAAAGCAAAAGTAAGCAACATAGGAAAGAGAAAACATTTCATTACATATTTGTTTTTTCCAAAATACAAAATTGACCATTTACGCATGTACAAGGAAGATCAACTTCTAAATCAAAGACCAAAAGAAAGGGGATAGGAGTCATCAAGGAGTTAGGTGATCACCACGCCTTTCTCTTTATTAGTCACTAAAAAATCTGAGATAGTGATAGAGTAATGAGCCTAAAATCAATGTGGCTCAGTGAGCAAAAAGAGTAACATGTGAACCATATTTAATGCTCTAGATCAATGCATGTATGCATGAGCAGCAGAAATAATATAAAATTTGAATGCATGGCATAGCACAAAAGAAGTTACAAATCATGCAACCATCATATAAACATTTCAAATCCATGCCAATTGAAAACATATCTAGGCTAGGTTTAACTCAACAAACCCAAGCTATCGTCATCGCTTGAGCGGCACCTGAGTCAGGCGTATTGGCCACTCGAGTGGGTTGTGTGCTAGGCGTATCCTGCAAATACCCTAACCGAGCACTCAGTCCTCGAGTGCCATCACTCAAGTGGGTTGAAAGCAAGGTGCATCGATCATATGCCATAACCTCGTGCTCGAACCTCGAGTCTAATCTCAATCACATCAAGTACCCTGACTCTAACGCTCGACCCTCGAGCGTACGGTCTCACTACCAATGTACATCTACACATCTCAAAATCAATTAGATGTATCCAAATCTCATGAAACCATTTAAACTTTGTCATTCCACACAAGTTTTATGCAATAAATATAAGTTACAGAAAAACACCTGAATCAAACTACTCACCTCGGGTTCTGCACACCGATGTCCTGTCGACAACTGGCTCAGTCCCATAATACTCTCTCGAATCTGCATCATTTAAACTCAATCTCAGTTCTATCCATACAGTGGCCTAATCTCTAATCTCACTGTCCCTACTCAATTTCGATCAACCCAACGCCTCAGCCAATGTTCGGTCAATCGGTCAAACCTGGTCAACTCTGGTCAATTTGGTCAACCTAGTTACTCTTGGTCAATTTGCGCTCAAATTGGGTCAAAATAGGTCAATTTGGTCAAAATTGGGTCATTTGGGTCCAAATCCCCAAATTCCAACACTAAGCCAAACTTTGGGTTCTTTGCTCTCTTGCGCAGTGAATTTGTCGATTTTTCTGCGATCAATCCGTAAATTGAATTTATGAAAAACTTTTTTGATTTCATCTAGACTGCCTTAACTTTCACCAGAATTTCATTACATGATTTTTGGACACCATTTACTAGGGTTTCTACGTGTATTAGCAGACTGTGAAAATCTTGAATACCCTATGACAGGCAATTAAATGGTGCCTCAATTGAACCTCCTACTGAATTCAAATTTGGCTGACATTTTGCACACACTATCCTAACATATCCAGAGGCCTCTCCACTAAATTTCAACTCAATCTACCTATATTTGGTTAGTCAACTAGCCCCTTACTTTTATGTCCAGTCACAATAATTTTTTCTGGGTTCATAATATCTATCTTCATGTAATACTAAAGTCATGCCCAACATTTTATCAATTCCTCATCTGCATTTTAAAAGAACTCAAGAAATTTTTCTGTCCTAGCACTTTAACTAACCTAGTATATTTGTAAGTGTAGCAAATCATACTCACATAGGCTTATGGTTAGATCTTTATACCTCTCTGTAGCCTCTACTATGAGGTTTAAAATGCCTTTGATTCTAGTCCAAAAGGATGTCGTTAGGTGCTCCAAACACAACCTCAAATCTGGTCCCAACTTGATTTTTGTTGGCACTGTCGTAACAGTAAATTAAACAGTCAACGCCAGTAACTTATAAAACATATTTAAAGTTAATAGTATCTTGTTTTCACCACTTGGACATTGAAATACAAGTAATAAGGGGTAAAATGAAGGATCTTACCGTAGGGATGAACTTGGAATGGTTCAAGTGTGAGCCCCTTAAAGTTGCTCCAACACAGTTTCTGTCACACTGCTGTAACAGTTAACAGATAACCCACTTCAATAGCTTGGAAAACATGTGTAAAGCTTCATTTTTCGTTTTCTATTAGTTGGAGGTTGAAGTACACATGGAAAGGAAGGAAATGAATGGTCTTACCCTCAGAACGGGCTTGAAATGGCCTTGGAATGAAGGCTCCAAAGATTGATTCAACACTGTTTTTCTATTTTCTAGGTTTGAAACATGGTGAACAACACCTCTTTTCGGCTGTTTCAACTTCAAATGGTTCTGAGATTCAGCGAGCTACTCATGAGACTTTGTAGATGGTGGCAAGAGCTTCAAAACAAGCTAAGATTCAGTGAAATTGGTTAAGGAATGAAGGAGATATGAGTTCATGGACATAGGCTACAATAATAGGAAAATCTGGATATCTGCTCAAGAGTGAGTTTTTGTTGTATGAAAGAGGTGCTTGCATGGCAAAATGAGGTGACACATGGCCCTCAGGTTTTCATGCGTGATGCCTAGTTGGCACTAACCATTGGCCACATCAGAAGGTGTGAGTTGATGGCTCAAACTAGGAACTTCAAAATCATGAGTAGCCATGGTTTTGCTGTTGAAATACCCAGAAAATATAGAAAAAATTGAGCAAATTCATGAAAAAGATGGCACAAAACGACAAAAAAGGGGGGGGGGATCTGGTTTGTTGGACGCGTGGGCCGCCCTGTGAGCTAGGCGCCAGGGCCATTCTTTCAGCCCGCAAGGGCTTGGGCCGGCCCAAGCCTTGCACCTGGGTCTGCCTTGGGCCCCATATATATATATATATATATATATTGTCTTTTTCTTTTTTTTTTATCAACTCCATTCCCTTTCTTTTCTACAAATACATGCATATATCTGAATTTTATCATTTTTTTCTAAAATTATTGAAATTACTTATTCAATCATTTTTCATCAAAATCTTCCAATTATACCCCATTTCCCTTATTTATACAATTATTTTCCCAATTAATTGAATAATCTTCTAAAAACTTTATTTTTCTCCAAAAATTTCATAAATAAACTCAATAATCAATCGTAAAAGCTATTTCTCTCCAGAAATTATATTTTCCTTATAATTTTATGTATTTCTCCTCAAAATTGTATTTTTTTTTCCATTCTTCTAATTTTCTCTAATAAATAATTTAAAAACGAGAGAAAATGAGATAAATCCATGTATTTTCATTAAAATTCCTGAAAACACATATATCATATCCAAATATTTTGATATCGAAACATGGGTCGTCACAGGACCCCTTCTCTAAGCCAAGGGCGGCTCGACAGGTACTGTGGCCTGATAAACTCACTCACCACGTCAAGTTCGCCCAACCACTTTTACGCCCTTTTCCAATCTCATAGAACAAACGATATCAGAATAACTGGTACACTTAGAGAACGAAAGTAAGCAACATACGAAAGAGAAAACATTTCATTACATATCTGTCTTGTCCAAAATACAAAATTGACCATTTACACATGTATAAGGAATGTCCAACTTCTATGTCAAAGACCAAAAAAAAAGAAGATAGGAAATGTCAAAAAGTTAGGCGATCACCATGCCTTTCCCTTTATCAACCACCAATGAACCTAAAATAGTGATTGAGTAGTGAGCCTAAAATCAACGTGGCTCAGTAGGTAGAAAGTCCAACATGTCAACCATAACCAATACTCCAAAACAATGATGTATGCATGAGCAATAAAAATAATGTAAAATCTGAATGCATGGCATAGTACAAAGCAGTTATAGATTATGCAACCATTATAAAAAAAACTTCAAATCTGTGCCAGTTAAAAATGTACAGGCTAGGGTTAACTCAATAGTCACAACTTATGGTCATTGCTCGAGTGGGTCCTGAGTCAGGCATATTGGCCACTCAAGTGGGTCGTGAGCTAGGCGTACTCATCAAATACCCTACCCCAACACTCGACCCTTGAGTGTCGTGACTTGAACGGGTTCGGTGGTTAGGCGCACTGATCATTTGCCCTAATCCCTGGCGCTCAAACCTCGAGTCTAATCTCAATCACCTCAAGTACCCTAACCCCGACGTTCAGCCCTCAAGCCTATGGCCTCATTACCAGTGTACATCTACACATCTCAAAACCAATTAGATGTATCTAAATTTTGTGAAACCATTTAAACCATATCATTTTACACAAGTTTTACGCAAGGAATACAAGTCACAGAAAACACCTAAATCAAACTATTCACCTCAGGTCCTGTGCACCGATGTCCTGTCGACAACTGACCTAGTCCCATAGTGCTCACTTGAATCTGCATCAATTAAAATCATTCTTAGTTCAATCCATAGTGTGGCCTAATATCTAATCTCATTGTCCCCACTCAGTTTCAATAGACCCAATCGTCTCAGTCAATGTTCGGTCAATCGATCAAAACTAGTTAACTCTGATAAATGTGATCAACCTAGTCATTCTTGGTCAATTTGTGCACAAATTGGGTCAAATAAGGTCCTTTGGGTCAAAATTCCCAAATTCCAACACTTAGCCAAATTTTGATTTCTTTGCTCTCTTGCACAGCAAACTTGCCAATTTTTCTACGATCAATCTGTAAGTTGGATTTATGCAAAACTTTTGTAATTTTATCTAGATTTCTTAAATTTTTTTCAAAATGTTATTTCATGATTTTTGGACACCATTTACGAGGGTTTTTAAGTGCATTAATAGGGACTGTAAAATCCCGTATTCCCTGTGACAGCCGGTCACTTAGTGCATTGGTTGACCTACTTCCAAAATTCAAAATGCCCTAAAATTTAGTACCTCTCCACCAAATTTCAGTTCAAATTGCCTTCATTTGGTCAGTTAACTAGTCCCCTACTTTTCTGTCTATGTAATGGATTGTTCAATGACTCAAATCCCCTATGGTTTTCAATTACTCAAAATAGTAAGCAACCATAATCATATTTGCTCTCAAACACAACTCCAAATTATGGTATGCACAAAGGTGTTCTGGAATTTTTTCTAGGTCCCATAATACCTAACTAACAAGGCATGTTTGCAAACATATAAAATCTAAACCATAGAGGCTTTTAGTTTGAGGTTTTTACCCTTTTGTAGTCCCAAGTATAAAGTTCGAAATACCTCTGATCTTGGTTAAAACAGACTCCTCTAGGTACCCCAAACAATGCTTCCAATCTGGTCCCACAATTTGCTTTCTACAGAAATTGTTAAAACAATTAATTAGACAGTTAGTTTCACAGCCTTATAAAACGAATTTAAAGTTTCACTATTTGATTTCCATCACTTGGAAATGGAAGTACACATAATAAGGAAGAAAAAGAGGGGTTTTACCTCCATAACAGACTTGAAATTGCCTAGGAATCAAAGCTCCAAAGATTGATTCAACACAGTTTTTTTTGTTTTCTGGGTTTGAAATATGACAAACAACACCTTTTCTTGGCTATTTCAACTTCAAATGGTTTCGAGATTCAGTGAGCTGCTTGTGGGACATTGTAAATGATGGCAAGAGCTTTCTAAAGAGCCTTAGAATACTCAAAACGGAGGTCAAACGAAGAAGTTACAGGCTCTAAAAGATGGAAGAAAAATCTGAAAATCAGAAACGGTTGCTTAAGTGGTGGTTTTGTTGCATGGAGGGGGTGCTTGCATAGCAAAATGTAACACCCCCAACCCCCAATTCCTTGAGTTTTGGACATAACCGCCATATTTGGATGGTGGACCTAACCATTTGGCGAGTTGGGACGAGTTACTTTACAAGCGACACAC